>CAUYRT010072437.1:0-32943 GCA_963574885.1 Lepilemur ruficaudatus
TACTAATATAATGTGTTTTTTTTTATTTTGTTTTACATACAATTCTTTTTGATTAATTTTTTTGTGTGTTTCTTCTCTCTCTCTCTCTCTCTCTCTCTCTCTCTCTCTCTCTCTCTCTCTCTCTCTCTCTCTCTCTCTTTCAACACCTACCCTCTGGAAGTCAGCTGCCATGTTGTGAGGGCACTCAGCTAGCCCTAGGGAGAGGTTTACACAGAGTTCCTGTTACCAAAATTTTGGCACTTGTCCGCAAGGCCACATCAGAAGAACTAGAATAAGCACTTTGAGGAGAAGGAAAGAAAAGTTTATTAATTTGCCAGCAAATGAGGAGGCTGTCAGACTCTCATCTCAAAGTACCAGCATATTCCTTCTGAGCAGAAGTATAGAGCTTTTAAAGGTTCTAATTCATCTCATCTTCAGCTAAGAAAATCTCATGACTTCAACCTGGCAATTCACCCGAGCCATCTCCTATGTTGCAAAGAACAAAGGACAGTCTCCTGCTACTCTCGACCACTAGGCTGAGGCAGGGATGTAGGTTATAGTTCTCAAAAAGGGTGAGGGGATTTTGAAGAGACAGAAAACATTTTGACCCTTTTTCAGGCCATTTTCTCTGTTACACTCCTAAGGCCTCCTGCCAGCAACCAGCACTACTGCCATCAGACATCTGTCTTGGAGGTGGATCCTCCAGCCCAGTCAAGCCTGTAGCTCCAGCCAGCTTCTTGACTATAATCTCATATGAGGCCCTGAGGCAGAATCAGCCAGCTAAGCTACTCCCAGGTTCCTGATCTACAGGAACTGTATGAGATGATGCATGTTTACTGTTTTATGCTACTACATTTTAGAATCATTTGTTAAGCAAAAATAGATCATTAATATACTCCCAGGACCTACAAAGGAATGACATCAGAAGTCTCATGCTGCAGACTTCTCATCAGCAATAGTAATGCCCAAACAAAATGAAATATTGTGAAATGATAAAGACAAAGTCATTGCTTTTACCTGCCCTTTTCCAACATTAACCCATCCACCTACTTTTGAGTCCAATCTTTTCTGCCTCCTCCTGGCTTTTGCTCCATCTACTACTGTTGCTTGCATTTCAATACCTCCTCCACCCTTTCCCTCCCCAACCCCCCTTCTTGCTTACAACATATAAAGATCTCTTTTATCCTCAAACAACAAAAACAACCAACAATAAATGAAACTTTTTCAGTGTGGCTGCTCCTTAATTTTTCTGCCTTTCTTCCTTTGCTTTGTATTCCTCCTCCAACTCTGCTGCCTCTACTCCCTCACAGCTACTCACTTTTGAGCAGTACCTTGCCATACATGCACATGTGTGTACACACACACATAAACATACACACACACGCACCACCAAGGAGACTGCTGTTGGCCTCTCAGATGGCATCTTACTTGACCTTCAGGGCCACTCTGACCTGCTGTGTCATGCTTACACGTCAGCCAACGCTGCTTCACCCACTTCACTACTGGTCCTCTCATATCTCCTTTAGTGGCTCTTCCTCCTTGTGATGTTTTTGTCTTGTTGTTTGCTCTACTCCTCTAATACTCTTTACAAGCATAAAATCCCCTTTCCATAGGAAATGCTCACCATGACCTCAAATCAGTGTCAGATGTTCTGGTTCTAAGGTCAATTTCCCTCCTTGGACTTTTTGGCTTCAACACCTGCTTACTCTTCCAGCTTTGAGTTCTCTCTTCATTTCTGGGATCTCAAGATATCCATTGGTTGCTTAGAGCACTGCTTTGTATTTTGGTAAGTATGTTACTATCAAGGGGGCATTTCTATATACTCTGGTGGACAGGGTGTGGGCCCTCCTGAGCACCTCAGTCCGCTCTATTGAAAAAAACTACTCGTTTGGTGTCTGTCTCATACTTCAGACATATACCTGCTTGATTTATCTTTGTCACCATCTATCAAGTCCCTGAAGGCAGTGGCTCCATTTTATTCTTCTTTCGTAGTTTCTTAAATGGGGATTTCGCCCCAGCAGTGCCTACATGGATTGAAAATATCAAATATTAAGCATCTTAATTTCTCTTTCAATAAAATTATCAAACCTAATAATCACTTATTTCCTCTTTTTTTTTTTCTATTCAATGCCCTAAGGAATCTCCAGTGCCCTCAATATTCACAAAAAAGGCCTGGGAAACCAGAGCAAGCTGAGAGCATAGAACCAGAGCAGAACGTAGCCTCAGGAAGAATTCTTTTTCCTTAGGTATAATCACTAGTTCAGATTACTTTTCTGGTTCCTGATTTCATTAATGTAGGTTGTATCTAAAATTAAAGTAGATTACTCTGTTTTTATAAATTGTAAATAGGATGATGGAAAATTTCCACACACTTAGGCTTTTGTTTCTCCATCACAGAATTATAAACCAAACTGGACTAATGGTTAATATCTGAATATAGACAACTAGAATTTGCATGGAATATTTTTATCTAAAAAATTCAGAAGAAATGCGCAGCAAGGGTACACAATTCTACTCACAAACACATGAAGAAACAGGCACCCCTTTGTTTTCTCTACATTTACAAAATTAAGTGTCATCTTACTCATGTTTTCTTTCCTAAGCAATTTTTCAAATTTTTTCTTTAGATTGTGGTGAGGGCGAACTCAGAGTTACCAACTTGATAGCCTTTGCTCAGTCCCATGTTTGAAAGCATTTAGTGATTTTTCCCTCTTCTGGTTCTTCCCCAGCTTCCCAAGGAGCTATTGCATCATTGATATTCATGAGCAACCACTGTGACAGTTTAGTAAACAAATCCAACAATGAATCCATCTTTCCTGTCATATGTGACAAAAATTCTTCAGAGGCTTTATTTATGCAATTTAGACCTTCAGGCTTAAAGTATGTGGTAATTTTTATTTCACATAGGCCCCAGGCAGCAAAGTATTTATTTTACACTCCTGGACCTCATCAACTATATGGCATAACCTGTTCTTGTGTTTATCTTTTTGCAAATGAGTTACTAATATGGAGATGCCACCTGCTTCATGGTGAGGAGGAGGGGTGGGAAAGCAGGAGATAAGTGAAGGATTAATTAGTTAATATCTATGAAGTACTTTGCAGATGGAGAGTGATATGCAAGTGTGAATTTTCATTATGGTTCCCTGCTCTCCTTGGTGTTGCTAGAGTGGCAGACACAAACAGGATAATTTCTTGGAAAGAGAAGCCATGGTTTAACTCACCACTTAAATGCTTTGATTTTGGAAAGTACAGTTCTCTTTGGGTTTCTGTGGTGATGGGAATACTCATCTCTACCCCACCTCTGTGGGAGAGAGAAGGAATTTGCATTTTTCATGGCACCATGAGTAGGGGACCCTATAAAATTTTTGTAGTTCTCTTCTGAAAATATCAAGAGTTTATGGCTATCACTGGATTCTACTGCCATGACATATTCTTTGCCCCTTTGTGCACATGTATGTTTTCCCTTGGGAGAACAATCAATTCCCTTATAAAAGGATGTTAGAACTTAAAAATCTACCCCGAGGTATATAACTAACAGAACTGCCCACACATTTCCGCTATAATTCCATACATTAGAAAGCTCATGGCAGCATACTCACAATAGCCCCTGTTTGGAAACTGTCCAAATGCCCATTGAGTGTCAAAAAGATAAAATTGGGGTACATTCACCCAATAGAATACTGTACTACAATGAGAATGAGTGACCTATAACTAAATCCTTTGCAGAATGTATCTCACAAACACAATAACAATGGAAAGAATCCAAGGACAAAAGAGTATATAATGTAAGATTCCTTTTATGTAAAGAATGAAAAAGCAGGGAGAACTAATCCTTACTGTTATTGGTGAGGATAGAAGTTACCCCTGGAGGATGGGCAGGGATTAGAAGGGATGACAAGGGACTTATGAACTGCTGACATTGTTCTTTTCTTGATCTGAGTGTTGTTACGCAGGTGTGTTTGAGTTGTGGAAATTCATTTAGCTGCATGCTTAAGTTCTGTATACTTTTAAACAGCAAATATCCACAAAATAGTTAATAAAAACAAAAGTCTTAATTCACTCACTAGTATTAGGTGAGCTGGGTTTCAAGGTATCAGGTGCCCCTTATTTATGGATGCTTAGATTAGCAAAGCATTTCCTAGATATATATGGCAAAAATTATATAAATTGAAAGGTTTTTTTTGTGAAATACAAGGAGTTTTCCAAAAACCTAGGTCAGAGGATAAGTAGGTTACATGCTCCCACTCTTATCATTCCCTAGTTAGCAATCTGTTGATGAAATAAAAGAAGGCACCCTCAGCTTGGCATATTACTATACTCACATGCTAGATTAATAGCCACTCTAGATACGAGATGTACAGAGTGATTTCTATTATGGAGAAAATGCTGAAAATGACCCTTAGAGTTTAAATTCAGCAAGTAAATAACAAAATATCATGCAATTCTCATCTAAATCTATAGCATTCACTCTCAGATAATACCATTGGAAAATCTCATCTTCATTTAAATGCTCATTTAACTTACTTTCTTTCCAAGATCTCTCTTTGAAGTGGCATGGTGCTACAAAATTGTAACATGATTTAACAGTGCCCTTGAAGGGCTCCGGAGAAACATATGGTGGGTTCAGTATGGATTTAATTAATGGGATTGGGTGGTGGGGGATTAGGAACTCCTTGTAAAAGCTAAATCCAGTAAATGAACTGATGTATCCAATTTGCTTATTTTGCCAGAATATATAATCCCAATCCCAAACACCAGTGGTTAAGAGCAATAGGCAGAGTCATGTTTCATAAATCAGAGACACAAAGAATATGCTATGTCCTTTTCTGTCAGCTTTTGTAAACCAAAACTCCGTCCTGGAGTTTTATCAAGTGAAAAGATCAATCCTGGTATTAGACTCATCCGTGACACATTGCTATGCACATGTTGCATCTCAACCAATATTTTAAAAATATTAATTTTATTCGTTCTGCTTTTTTGTAGCATAAAGTCCTAGACTCCTAGAAAAAAAAAATGAAGCCACAGAATCAGATATGGAACTGATCCCAGGATTATGTGACAATCCTCTCAAAACATCCCAGGCTTCCTGTTGCTGAAATCATTCATCCAAGTAACAGTTCTTCAAACAGTTGAAGTTTACAAACTTCAGGCACTGTACTAGACTCCCACTATACAGTAGTAAGCAGAGCAGACTAAAATTCCTGCTCCTGTGAAGCATATATTCCAGCCACATAAAACATAAAATTAACAATAAACTTAATAAATAAGTATGTTTTATAGTATATTAGAAGGTGAAAAATTCTATGCAACAAAACCAAAAACACAGCAGGTAAAGGAATCTAGAGACTGCAGGGTCATGGTGGGAAGGAGGAAAAGTTGCAATTTTCAGTAGAATTGGTCAGGGACTCTGGTCTCACTAAAAAGATAAGTCTCATCTTTGATGGACATTGGGAGACCTTAGTGAGGTGAAACTTTCACTTAGGTCACAGGCTCCCTTTCTCAGCATCAGGCAGGCTTGTCTTAAGAAATGGCCTGCATTTACTACATAAAAAATAATCATTATATCTTAGAAGTTGTGCACCATATGGTCAGGATAATACTGGCTTGTGTGATTCTCAAAGCAGGTGTTATCAATTGCCCACCAAGGCCAGAGAAATGGCTCAATAAAGCTTCTTGGTAACCAAATGAATCAACTTATTTCCTGGGGTTATCAGATTGAACCAATTACATTTAAAGGACATCTGCCAAAAATAATGCTCTCCATTTTTGAGTGGTTGATAATTATACCTTTGTTTCCAGTAATAGTCAGATAGCAGGACAAACTGTCTTTTGAGACCTCTTCTAGTTCTGAACAATCAGATCAAATCACCCATGAAGAAGAAATTTCCCTCCTATTCTCAATGGCCTAAATGGCAATCATCCACAAGCATTCACATCGTTAACTTATGAATTACAAATGAGAAGGGACACCCAATGTGGCTTTAAGGTCACAGTCTAGCGTGTGTCTCTCTTGCCTTATTTACCACCCTATCCCCTTCACCTGGTGAACCTGATGCATCCACCTAAAGAGATCACATCTATCTTTTCATAGGCTTTGGGTATTCTTTCCACTGCTCCTTTGTTCCAACCATCCCCCATCCCAGAAAGACTGCCTGGCCCTTTCCCCCTAATTCCTATTCTCATTTTAAACCCTTGTGATGTTTTCCTCTTTCACAAAAGAGGAAACACTCTGAACCCTCACCCTCCCAGGCATTTCTCTCTTCTGTGCCTCCTGAAGCATTTATACAGTGTCTGCACTATTTCTTGGCACCAGCCATAGACTGCCCTGTACAGTTAATTATGTTTTATGTCTGTGCCCTATTTCCCTGGTGATACTGTAAGACTCTCAGGGCTTTCAATTTCTGGGTCTTAGCCCAGATTCCTTCACCTGTTAGGTTTTTAACTTATGGTTGTGAATATGGCAGTAATGGAAATAACCAGTTTGTAGATTAAGCAGAAATTTTAGTCCTTCCTCAAATGTTCCTTAAATGGTCTGTGAACTGAGACATCAAAAGGTTCCCATTGTCCAGTCGTGCCCCCATGGTCCCGCATACACAAGCAGTGACAATCATGCTGGCTGTGGCCTAGCTGACAGCGATCACAAGATACCATTGATTTCAAGCCACAGACCATTTTCAGAGATGTGAGAATGTGAGGAAAGAATCTGCTCTCTAAATTAGATTAAATACCGTGAAAAAAACCAGTGGGCTAAAATTATAACCATTTGTTTATGGTCATGAGAGCCATACAAATAAAAGTACAAGGTACCACTACTGAGAACCTACAATGTGCCAGGCCTGGTGCCAGGCACTTCACCAGCCCTGCAACGTAGGTTTCACATCCACATTCAGGGTGGAGGAAACAAAGTGCAGAGAGATTAACTGACCACACTGATGTCACTCAGTGAGGAAGAAGCTCTCTGAGCATTTAAATTTAGGTTTGTGGTGCTTTTTCCATTTTGATATGCTTCCTTATCCCTGGGATGTGAGTTACTCCAGTGGCTGTCTCATGTTTTTGTTTATTCACAAGCAAAAATAGGTATGAGAAGTGCACTAGATCTCAAATATGATAAATATATCACCATCTTCTTATAGAGTGAGGAGACTAAGGCCCATGCATCTATATAGCATGCCTAAATCCACACAGCACGTAAAGGGCAAAACCCTGATTCAAACTCAATTCTAGTGAACTCAAAGCCCTCACTGTTCCCATTGCCTAACGCTGAAGAGATGAGGATCTTATGAAGAGAGAGGTAGTTCAGTGGCCACTAGTTCTGCCATCAACTCCTCCTGAGGCTTCAGGCTGTCATCAAGTCTTGGAACCAAAGCTATGGGCTCCCCGTCCTTTATGGGAATTTCCCAGGCCAGACTTTCAAAGCAAGTGAAGTCTAACCTTGAGGATACAACTCCTTGTATTTAAAAATGAGAGAAGAAAGAAAGAAAAGGCTCTGTACGTCAAAACATAAATAATGATGGCAGTAGTCAATATTGTTGTGTAATTTGAAGTCATCAAACATTATTAGCTAAAGTTAATAAAATTTAGAAGTTAATAAATATCCACTTCCTTTATCATTCTTTCAAAAAGATGTATTATTCTAAAAGAGGCTAAAAGACTTGCTCATTCTTAAAGTGAAATCATGACCTGGCACAGTTTAGAGGAAAGTTTTTATGGCAACAGTTAGCAAAATTTCCAATGCACATGTCCTTTGATCTAGCAATTCTATTTCTAGGAATTTATCCTTTGGATCGATGTGCCAAGTATACAAAGATATTTATCTGTGTGCATTCTAGGCAGTTTTGGCTGGCAAAAGCCGGGACACAATCTAAATGCCTGTCAATAGGGGATGAATTAAATAAATCAGAGTACTTACATACAACGGAATATTTTGCAGTTAGCTAACAACAAAAGATGTAGGTCTTTTTGTGCCAATATAGAATGATCTCCAAGACATATGTATGAGTTACTTACTGTCACAATAACATTGCTTAACAAATAAGCATCAATCTCAGGAGCCATACAACAATGGGTCCATTCCCTAAGCATTTGGGGTCAAACCGTGGGCTGCAGTGGTTACAAGTCTATGCTGACCTTGCTTGGCCCACTCACCTATCTGAGGGTTACCAGGCTGGTGGCTGATGCACGCTGGGCTAGACTGTGGTGTCTGGAGCAACTGACTCAGCCCTGCTCCGTATGTCTCGTACATCTGGCAGGCTAGCCCAGAAAATTCTTGAGATTGTGACAGAAGTTTGAAAGAGCAGTCCCAATGAACAACCCTCTTTAAAGCCTCTGCTCTTTCAAATTTGCTAACACTCCATTAGCCAAGCAAGTGACGTGGCTGAGCCCAGTGTTAAGTGATGGGGAAGGTCAACTACCCATGGCAGGAAAGCACTGCAAAGTTGCAGCAAGGAGCAAAGAATTAGGGCCATCATTGTCATTTGCCACGCTATGTAAGTTGAGGGATTATATTCTTTGATTGATCTCATTACTATCCAATTATCTATCTATTACCTATGCATAAGCATAGATAGATATATGTTTATATACACCTAGAAATTCCTAGAAGGATGCCAAGAAAACATACAATAGTGGTTACCTCTCGGGAATGTGGGTTTGTGGAGGTAGGTGGGGTAGGATTTCAAATCTATTTTCCAATCTCCAGGACTTTATAATGTACATGCTTATCATGAACAAATACTAAATATAGTATGTGACCTTTTGAAATTGTTTTTTTCACTCAGTGTCGTGTTCCTCTAGGTCCATCCATGTTGTTGCATATGTCATTGGGTTGCTGTTTTTATTGCTGAGTAGTATTCTACGGTGTGGATGTACCATAGTTTGTCTAATAATTTACCTATTAAAGGATATTTTGGCTGTTGCTGGATTTGGGTTTGGGTTTTTACAAATAAAGCTGTTATGAGCATTCAAAAAAAATTTTTAAATATCTTTTTTATTGGAGTATCAAATGTTATGAGATTCCAAGTGAATATATGACTCTTTATAATTGGGAAACTTGGAATCCCAAATTTCTTCTGTCAATTCAGTTTCCCAGGCTCTGAATAGTCCTCCAGATCTTTCTGCTAATGACTTAGACCCCAGCTTGGGAGGAACTGCTCTGTTGGAGGAAGAGCTCATTAGTGAGCAGGATAAATCACCCCAGACTTGCCTTGAACAAATCCTGCCAAATGAAGTGAACAAAAGGGGTTGAAATATGACACATGTAATAGCCAGAGCTGGGGAAGCTCTCTTGGCCTGAAATTGAACACCCAACCTCTGTTCATTTCCAGCCACATTACAGGTTGAAGTTGGCCAAAATCATCATAGAGTTTATATTTCTTAAATGGGCCTGTGTCTGACTGTAGTTTTCTGTCAGGGATCCACATTGGCCTTCACAAAGCTAAAGGCAGCTTTCCCTCGAGGGAGCAATAGCACTAGCCACACACACAGCTCATCCTGTCTGAGGCAGCCTCAGGTGTGTTATTGGTATTCTGTTGTTGTTACATAAATTAATGCCCTGCCCAGGAGCCCCACGTAGCCACACCATATGCGTGTGTCAGATGTTGAGAACTTGCACAATTAATGGCTTCCTATTTTCATTGGATTCTTCTACACTAAAAATAGTAAATCAAGATTTTAAATGCAGAAATCAATCCAAATTTAAAATTTATTTTGGTATGTTGATGAATTATTGAATGTTTGGGGGCCCGGAAAGTGAAAAATATCCAATTGCATGAGCAAATAATATTTATGGATTTCCTTCTAGTAGGATAAAAAAACTCAAGAAAGTATAGGCAACAAAATGGAAATTTTCTTATTCATTCATTCAACAACTATTTAAAAGCTTGTTCGTGCCAGACACTGTTCTAGGCTCTCAGATATCACATTAGGAAGAAAAAGATGTCTACTTCATAGAGCTTACATTTTACTGGGTTAAAACAAACAATAAACAAGAATTCAAGTAAGTAGATAAAATAATTTCAGACAGTGATAAATGCTGTGAATAAAATCAGTCAGGAAAATAGGATGGATGGTTGTGGTTGGAGGTGGAACCAGGACCTGAGATGGGTGGTCAGGGAGGCATCTCTAGAGCAATTACATTTGCTCTGAGACACAAATAATGAGAAAGTACCAGCCACGTGAAGATTTTGGGAAAGAGGATGCAGCTGATGCAAAGGTCCTAGGACCAGAGAATTAGGGAGATAGTAAGAATAGTAAACGAAGGAGCAGTGTGTGAAACAAAGCCAGAGAACTAGGAGGGAGCGAGCATATTCGAGGAACTATATGTGCTGGGCACCATGCTGTGTGTTCACATATATCCTCGCATCTGGGTGGCACACATGCAGGAGGACTGTGCAAAACAGAACTGACCCTGGAACCATAACCCACAGAAGGCTGGTGGGAACTGGTGGCCTGAACTCAGCTGGGCCGGTTATCCACTAAAGCAAAAATATCAACATTCTCCATAGGATTTCATCAAGACCCACAGACTCAAAACATGATGCTTAAAATATCCAAGGCACAATCAATCCATAATTACCCCAAAAATCAGGAAAATCATAATTCACATGAGAAAAAACAATCGACAGATGCCAATGACAATATAACACAGGTATTAGAACTATCTGACCAAGACTTTGAAGAAATTCCCTTTAATCAGGAACACTTCTATACGTTGTTTTTAATATAATAATATTATGAGGCTACATGTGAAAATCAACAGTTAAAATTCTGAACAAATAATTACATTTGGGGTCTTTAACCTTGATTAAACATGTTGGGGTATCCCAAAAGGGGAGCACCTGGAAAGAGCATAGCTCTGGACTCAAATAGCTTCTCAACTCTGCCACTTCCTAGCACTTAATCATGTACGACTACTTTACCTCTCTCAGCCCTAGTTTTCTCATCTTAAAACGGAAGATAATAGTGCTCAACAGGTCGACTTCTTGCGAGGCTCAGTGGTCATAGATGGAAGTCACTGCACAGTGATGACATGCAGAATGAGAGCACTGATGTTCATTTGCTCTCTTCTTTCCCTACATTGGCTTGCCAAATGCTACCAGCGTTGACCTTGACATGGTGAAATATTTTCTTATTCTGAAAATGGGCAGTCATCTTTGGAGTATATTTCCCCATTTCTGATCTAAGAATAATAAAAAAGAAAATAAAATTTCTTCTTCAACTGTTGTGCTGTGCCACTGTGTGGTCTCTCTGGAGTATTCATTCATGTAAGGCCCATAAAGAGCAGAATAAGTCTGTTCTGGTAGATTCCAGAGGAGTCCACTGGAAGGGTTTCTTACATATTGGTTGTATAACCACACTTCTTAACTAGTTCCTCATTTGATTCAAGCGTTCAACTTTTGATTTGTATTCGGTGTATGGAATAACGTTGAATGTACTGCTTTGTGATGGATTTGGAATTTTAATGTTAAGAATGGGAAAGTTGAATGAAGGAAGGTGTTGTCCTTTACAACAACCTGATGGAAGTGACAATGTGGTCATTGGATTTTAGAATTGGAAGAGACCTGGGGAGGGATCCAGGTCAGTGCCCTCATTTTGCACTTGAGGGAACTTAGGGCTAGATAGGGGATATAATTTTCATGACTTTGAAAATCATTGTTTATATAAAGCACCATTGAGGATTTAGACATACTCAAGAATGAAGTCAGAGAATTTGTCCTGTTCACCACTCCATCCCCAGCTCCTAGAAAACTTCCTGGAACATTTAATGGATTCTCAAGAAACATTTGTTGAATGAATATAACAATCTTCAACTCTGAGAGATCAAATGCTGCATGCCTTATGAAGGTTTAAAAGAATATCCAAGTACAAAGGTTTGTAAAGTTATTTTCTTAGTTAACAAAAGTAACAAATTCCCATAAAAAGATCAATATCTGAATGGACTTTGCATAACTCCATTGAGGATGTCTCTGCTCAGCTCTGTAGCCTCATTTTACTCTGTCCTTCCCAACTCAACCTCTGTGCTTCTACAACTCATCCTCTCAGTCCAGCCTGGACCCAGGCTACAGATCCAATGTTGCAGCCATGCCTGTCACTTGTTCAGTAGAACTGCTTTCCTTCTGGGCCAAGGGCACTGGGAACTGGCTTTGTAAGTAGGTACCAGCCTTTCATCATTGATATAAATGTTCTTGCCTCTGTGAAATTTCATAGTGCAACCTTGCTTCACATAGCCCCAAAACACCACTTTGGACCCATACAATTGACTGGTCCCTTTCAAGCCAGGAAAATAGATTTCTTCAAGTGCACTAGAGGCCTGTTAATACAGTGCTATATATCACAATGGTTGCCCTGCAGGTGTTTGTGGTACACTACCTAACTTGTACACCCAACTACAATTACAAACTGGCATTTGAATTCTAGCTACGTATATATCATGTCAGGATGTAGATTGGAAAGATCTTAAATAGGCTTACCATACAATCCTGTTTGTCTGGAATAGTTCTGATGAGTGCTCAACAAAATTATTATTAATGCTCCCCTTTACTGTCCAAAGAATCTCAGTTTGGATAATAATCCTTATATTAAGAGATACAGTCTAATCTCTGATAGGACTTAGCTGATATACTACATTAAACTTGGAATATAGTGATGGCATTGGTTAGTGAGTAAGAGTATGGGCTTTGGGTTCAAAATTTGGTTTCACCATTTATTAATATTAGCTAGGCGATATTAAAAGAAGTTGCTTATCCTTTCTAAGCCTCAGTTCCTCAGCTATCATACTGGGAATGGATAACAGTAACTACCTTGTTGGTTTGTCTTGAAGTTTAAACAAAATAATACATGCAAAGCAGTTAGCACAATACCTAGTACATAATAAGCACCTGATAATTATTACCCTCAATAATAACAACACAGTGATAGTTTGTATCACTCTGGCCTCATTTCTTGCAATGGTTTTGCTTTTCTCTTTCATTTCCACTCTAGGCTTTTCTCAATGACTGGTCTCCATTTTCCCTATAGTATAGTGTATCACAATCTTGGTCTTCATGCTTCCTGAGTAGTGTCCAGGTCAAGAAATTAGGCTTTACAAAGTGACTTTGGGCTTGGATAAATACAGACCTCAATTCTAATTGCTGTTACAAAATAAATTACATGAGTACGTCTTCTTTTTTTTTTTTTTTTTTTGAGACAGTGTCTCACTCTGTTGCCTGGGCTAGAGTGCTGTGGCATCAGCCTAGCTCACAGCAACCTCAAACTCCCGGGCTAAAGCAATACTACTGCTTCAGCCTCCCAAGTAGCTGGGACTATAGTCATGAGCCACCATGTCTGGCTAAATTTTTCTATGCACATTTTTA
Source organism: Lepilemur ruficaudatus (assembly GCA_963574885.1). Classification (NCBI taxonomy): domain Eukaryota; kingdom Metazoa; phylum Chordata; class Mammalia; order Primates; family Lepilemuridae; genus Lepilemur; species Lepilemur ruficaudatus. Next base: position 13,329 of record CAUYRT010072437.1, read on the forward strand.
GTTGTCCAGCTCATTTTTTCTGTTTTTTTAGTAGAGATGGAGTCGCACTCTTGCTTAGGCTGGTCTTTTTTTTTTTTTTTAATTTTTTTTTTTATTTCAGCATATTATGGGGGTACAAATGTTAAGGTTACGTACATTGCCCTTTCCCCCCTCCACCCTCCAGTCAGAGCCTCAAGCCTGACCATCCCCCAGACGGTGCACATCGCACTCATTATGTATGTATATACCCTCCCCCTCCTCCCCCCTCCCATCTGCCCAGCACCCGATAAGTGTTGTTCCTGTGTGTCCACTTAGGTGTTGATCAGTTAATACCAATTTGCTGGTGAGGACATGTGGTGCCTGTCTATGCATTCTTGGGATACTTCACTTAGTAGAATGGGTTTCAGCTCCATCCAGGAAAATACAAGAGGTGCTATATCACCATTGCCTCTTATAGCTGAATAGTACTCCATGGTATACATATACCACATTTTATTAATCTGCTCATGTATTGATGGGCACTTGGGTTGTTTCCACAATTTTGCAATTGTGAATTGTTGAAGCACTATTGAAATATAAATTAATATTTATTCACCAGGAATTATTGTGTCCTGACAGTCAAATATTTGCTTAATACTACTCCCATTTCAACTACCTCATGATTACCTCCCCCTAACAAGCTTTCTTGTCTTTTGTTTTTTTCTAGGGCATTCTATGATTGATCTTAAGAAAGTACAACACAGAGATCAATATTATTTTGACAAGGCTGCTGGGGGTGGATGGGGACCTGTGCAGCTTATTAGAAACCCACATTCCTGGGCTCCCTCTGGATGGGCTGAGGCAGCGCCTGGTGCGGGGGCCCAGGAGTCTGTGTGTCAACAGGCTACGGGGGTCTGATGTGCAGGTAAGTCGAGAATCGCTGGCATAGACCTTCCTGTTCCAGTTACTCGCCTGTATGCCAAATGTAGCTCTTCATCTTAGTCATCACTGTAGTATTAATGCCAATGTAATAATGCCAATGTAATAATAATTATCATAACTATTTTGTCCCCTACTTCCTTAAGGCTAATATTCATCAGGAGCCTGAGGGACCCCGAAAAACAATAGCACTCTTTGCTCAGAACTTTTCAGAAGCTTCTGTTCCACTTAGAGAAAATCCAAAGCACTTACCGTGACCTGCAGGTTCCCCTGGGATGGCCCCGCTGCTGCTGGAACGGGCTTCCCTAACACACTTGCCACACCTCCACGTTGCAGAGCTCTCCACACCGGTGGCTGAGACAGAGGGATGAGGGGAGGTCGGTACCACTAACCACGTGTAGCAGTCAGGGTTCTCCAGAGACACAGAACCAGGAGGATGTGTACATGTGTAATACAGAGAGAAAGAGATTTGTTATAAGGAATTGGCCCATGTGATTCTGGAGGCTGTCACGTCCAAAGGCTGCTGAACTGATACCTCAGTTTGAGTCCAAAGGCAGAAAGCTGCTGTAGAACCAGAAAGAGCCGATGTTGCAGTCTTATTCAAACAGCCGTTTGTTCCTTTCAGGACTTCAACTGATCGGTTAAGGCCCACACACACTAGAGAAGAAATCTGCTTTCCCCAGCCTACTGATTTAAATGTTAATCTCATCCCAAAACACCCTCACAGGTACACCTGGAAGAATATTTGACCCAATATCTATCATGGCAGAGAATAGGATCCCAGCTCCATCTAAACTCCAGTTGTATGTCTTGTTCATTACATGAAGGGATTTTTTCACACAGTGTTCATATGTTTCGTCATAGAAGAGAACACGGGGAAAAGTTGATTAGTTAAGAGATCAGAGTTTTTTGTTTGTTCGCTTATTTTTGGTTTGGTTGGCTGGTTTTGTTTTAAGGCTTTTTCTGGACAGCTTCAAGCTGGAGATGAATAATTCATTGGTAAATTTTTAGTGTCTTTGAGGGACCGTAAGCTCTTTGCCACTCAGGCAGCTTAATAGGAATTGTGTCAGTAAAGCCACATGCATCTTGGTGAATAGCTTTCCACGAATGTGTAACAGCTCAGGGCCTAGGGAAATCCTTAGCTGAGGAAATGGCAGTGCTATTCATATTCAGATGTAAATACAAAAGTTTTATTTACTAAGACTGCCAGCTTTTGGCTGTCCTTTGTGACAGCTCTGCAGAGGCCCTCCTATGCATCCCGTCAAAATATTGAGTATTATCTTTTGGCTAAGAACAGCTTCCTCTCTGGATGCTTTTCCTCCACTATCTTAGAGAATGGCTCAGTGCAAAATGTTCTAGGAAACAAAAAAGGAAAAATAATTATTGAACCCCTGAGAATAATTTTAAAGAGACAGGGCAACACACATCTCCATATGAATCACATTAAATTCTAATATTTTCATATGAATTGAAGACATGATTCATAGGTTCTTTCTCTCACATAGAAATAAAAGGAACAGTTTGAAATGGAAGGACAAAGATTTTGGGGAGGACGACGCATGTCTGCAGCCCTCCCGAGGGTCACATGGAGTTGCACACTTTGGCTGCTTTTGCCCTCAAATGAAGGTGAAAGACTTGGAAAGGCTAAGTCCACAAAGCAAAGTGGATGGAGGATACTTCTCATCCACTGTTCGGCAGGAGAATGAGTGACGAGCGTTGTGCATCCCAGAGAGCAGCTGCAGGTGAAGGGGATCTCGCAAGCAGAGGGCAGAAGTGGAGTGCCTGGGAGGGCAGCTGCTGGGGCCCGGCCAGGCCAGGCCTGCAGGGGCTGGGGGAGACCTCACAAGGGGGGATACCAGGCGAGGAAGGCTGGGGCTGACAGCAGAAGGAGCTTCTGGAATCAGAGCAAGAGCTGGACCCTGGAGTCTTCCCTCCCTCCTGGCTCCACAAGTGCCTCTTTCCCACAAGAACAGTCAGTGAAATGAACCACATGGTGCCCCAATTCAAGGGGTTCAGCAAAGGGTGGGGATGAGTTGAAGCAATCAGAGAGATCAACAGGGATTCCGTAGGCGAGCGGTGAAATGTTCACACTCCTGCACTGGGTGTGGAGATTGACTGACTCCTCTCCGGAGGAACTGAACAGCCTCAAAGAACAGGTCCAGAGATCAGGGACTCAGGAGCCTCCCAGCTCCCAGCTGATTCATCTTCAAGGAAGCCCATTGCTTACGAGTCTTGCCCAGGCACAAAGAAGTTTCAATAAGCTTTTTAGTGTCTCATTCTTCATTATGAAGCAACAGCCAACAATCACTAGCCATTTGAGGAAAGTCGATGATTAAAAAAGAGAGAAAGACAAAATAGGAAAAGAGATAAAGGAACTCAGTGGGAAAAAATAAAGACATTAGAATCAAATCTAATAAAAATTATACTTAAGGCCTTTGGAGAAATATGAGATGATATTTTTTCTTGCCTGAAAACACTGCAGGAGTAGAATACATGTTTAAGGCAAAGGACAGAAGACAAGAACACTGTGCTATTTCTCAATATCAGCTCTGGAATTGAGAAAGACAGTGGAGACATATCTTCAAAATCAAAAGGAAAATAATTCTAACCTGTGAGGGTAGAGCAAAGATTACCCAATACAAGGGAGTTCTCCAGAAGCTTGCCAGGCAAATACACTTCTGTAGAAATAAGGTGTGCCCTCCCAACACCAGGCGCACATCAGAATAGAATACAGAGGACAGGTGAGGTGACACAGAAAGAGGGGACTTGCATCCCAGGGGCCGCCATGCAGCAGAGCTGGGGAAAGCAACCGGTTTCCACTGGAGCCTAAGCCTGGGGGATCCCTGGGGGAGAGAAAACTGGAGCTGTGGGCCACCGGAGGGAGGTGTGGACTGACATGATCAGGAGTGTTCAAACAATACTGGTGGGAAATTTAAGAAAATTTAATAATACGGACCTAGAAAATCAAGCTAATAAAAATGAGTCAACAGAACTGTACAGAAAAGAAAATGTATTTATAGTACACTGATTGGCTCTGCAGTGAAAAACTACAGATTGTCAACAGTGTTTATGCTCACCATTAATAAGGAAGTGTTGTGATCTGCTTCCATTGGGAGGAAAGTGGGAGAGAAGGAGCAGCCAGGACCCAAATCCCCATCTGTCACGTCCCAGGTCAGGAGAATCTGTCTTAACAAATCAAAGGACATGTTTTAGACTCTACCCAAAACTGGAGATACGAACACAGATGCCGAGGAAACAACGGAATGAACTGAATGTGGCGTTCTCAGAAGGATGTCGGCAGGCGAGTAGGGGCAGGACAGGGCAAACTACGTGATTTTTTAAAGTCATGCACATGGATCACTTTGATGGTTCAAAAACTAATTTTAAATAGATAAGGGTTTCAGTAAAAGTATAATTCCCTGCTTATAGTTTTCCTGTAATTTTTCTATAACTTCCATTATTTCTATAATTTTTTAACTTAGCAATCTATGATAAAGATATTCCTCAAACTGGTTTTGGGGTTGTCCGTGTGCACCAGTCAGGGGATCCGCGAGGATGGGAAGATACTCGTCAACGCGGGTCATTTGAGGAAGATTTAACGAAAGGCTCCACCCAGGCGGTGGGCTGGGTGTAAGGAACCACCAGGGCTGTGGCCAGAGCGGAAGGGAAAGTCAAACGCAGCCACTGGTTGAGGAAAGCAGCGACCCAAGTCGGGGGGCTCCCTGGCAGGGCTGGGGAGGGCGGGGATGTCGTGCGCGGGAGGAGAGCCCGGAGCTGGCGGGCAGCGCAGGCTGCGGGGAGGCGGAGCAGATGCAGGCCGCACCTGGCACCTGCAGGGGCGCACTGCCGTCACCTGTGAGACAGGATGGGCCGGCAAGAGAGCGCAGGGAAGGGCGCACTACTGCCGCCACCATCGGCGGAACGTCCCCCTGTGTTCCCAGAGCCGCCTCCTCCGTGCCCAGCGGGGATCGGGCTCCAACACCTGTGCACACACCTGGGCCCTACTTCTCTTCCTGGTCAGCGCCGGTTTCTAGACTTTGGCCCCTGTGCAACCGATTTCCTTTTCTGAACTTAACGCAGGCAGTCTGCCCTCTCCACCTGCGCTGGTCTTTTGTCGTGAGCAGCGACGTAGATCCTGCGATACTTGCCTGGAAGGCAGATGGCTCCGCGGGATCGTGAGCGTGGGATCAAATCCCCTCTGCGACGTGCCGGCTCCGTGACCGGGCAACAGTTTACTCTCCCTGATCTCACTTTAGTCTTCCGTGAATTGAAGAAAATACTTCCTAAGTTTTCTATAAAGATTTAATAAGATAATTTATATAAAGCAACTAGTACAATGATTAAGTGCAATTAAGAGAACAGTTAATGGGGGTGGTGAGAGTAAACGACGAATTCCAGGAATCAAAGGAGAACTAGTTTCTTGGTAGAGAAGCCCGCAGACATTGAGAAGGGAGTCGAAGAAAATGCCGTGAGAAGTAAGGCCTGCTTTCTTCTACACTACCACGCAGGTAATGGAATAACTGTTACGCAAACTTTGGCTTCCTCGTTTTAAAAGTAGGGTGAACCCTGGGAGTCCCTCTCTGTGCGGGCGGCGTGGTACTACATGGAAGGGTCTTAGAGCAACCTTGGCCACACGCGGAATCATGCCCCTCAGTTTCAGGTGGCTTCCTGAGCCTTTGAAACTTGCTCCACACTTGCCACTTTCCAAATCTCTTGTAGGCTTGGGTAAAATAAAAGCCAACGCAAAACAGAGTGTGTTTCTCTATTCTGAGACAGCGAGGAGAAAAGGAGCTGGAGAAATAACCGCGGTTGCATAGCCAATCTTTAGAGAAAGGAGGTGTTCTGCGAGGAGTGCGATGTGCAGAAAGAAAGAAAACAAGGTCAGTTTTCGGAGGATCCCGTTGCTTTAGGGGACCCAGCTGTCAGGAGGCCCAGATGTGATTTTCTGACTAAAAAATGTCAACGGCCCATCTGCAGGCTCCTGTTGGCACCCAATCATCTTGTGCATGTCCAGAGTTCTTCTGTGTCCAGCTCTGTGGGCTATGCCTTCCTGCAGTGCTCGCTGGTGTCTCAGGAACACACCCGGCCACACAAGCAGGGCCTGCTGGCACGAGGCTGCGCATGAAGCAGTCCTTCCCATCATCCCGGGCTTTTGCGCTGATGTATTTGCATTTATCCATTATCCGTTGGTCTCTTTGTTCCCTTTGCACACTGTGTACTACTAGCTGTAGCAAGGAGCAAGCTATGGTCATGTCGGTGACTGTGCTCACTATATATTTACCTTTGTCTATTATTATGAAAGAGAGTTCAGTATAATGTAAAGTTCATGCAAAATCTAATTGTCTGAAGCTTTTCTTGTCATTGAGTTAGTATATTCATCTTGCTGTTAGAAACTTTCATCCAGTCATTCAGCAAATATTTACTGAGCATCAACTATATGCCACGTGCTGTAAGGCTGGGGATAGAGAGAATCTACAGATAGAAATGCCCTCATTCTCTTGGGGCCCACTGTAATATTTATAACATAACTTTGGGATTCTGCATGTTTGATCACCCTGATGTAAAAGATGACAGCCTTCCAGCTACCAGGACACTAAGATCGTATTTGAAAAGTCTGCTCAGGCACAGCCAAGAGAGCGGACTGCACTTTTCCCACTGTTTATTTCCTTCAAAATCCACTGGGGTGCTACGCAGTACTCCATGTTAATTTTATGAGAAACAGCTAAGAAAATATTTCCTTAAGAGCATTTATGCTTATCCCAAATGGTGATAAGAAGATAGGGCCAAAAATGCTGCATTGGATGGTTATCAGTGATGACTTTTTGGGTGTTTCAGAATGAGTTCTGGAGTCTCTTAAAAATCCAACAGTTGTTTTATTGGGTGTTCTTTTTATGTTGTTTATATGTTAAAGGGCCTCTTATTTTGAATAGCAGAATAGGTATTTCCACAGTCTTTAAGAAATACATAGTCCAGGCCATGGGGTCCTAGAAACACTATGTATTTTTCAAGTTAGAACAGGTGTGAATGGTGAATTATACTTGCTTCTGAGGTGAGCAAACAGCATTCGGCTGTTTAATCTTATTATCAAAGTGAGTTAACAGAATCCAATTTAAATCATACCAGTTCAGAATTGCTAGTACAGATCTGAGTGACGACTGTGTGCTGTCGATCTTCTGGCGTCTCTGGCTCTGAGACAAATACCTGTTTGTGTCGAACTTTCTAATGTCCTTCTGGTAGCAGCCCCTGTGTTTGTGCTATGTGTGTGGTGTGTGGTGTGTGTGTGTGAGTGTGGTGTATGTGTGTGTCAGCGTTAAATACATCCCTGACATTTGACTAGCTTTTACTTTTTTTATCTTTGTTGAAAGAATGCAAATCCTATTCCGATAGCAAGCTTCGTTTAGTGACTAATATTCAGATCTGTCACAACTATCAGGAAGAAAAATGAAATGTAGATATTCATAGATTTGAGTATTCATTCTATATGAACATCTTTGTAGCATGCATTTGTTTTACTATTATCAAATGATATAATACTTAAGGACATGTTTTAGATATATAGTTTTTGAATCTATGGAAAAACAGAAGAGAACAAAAATTATTAGTCAAAATGAAGTGTACTATTAGAGCATGAGAAAGGGGAGAGCAATAAATTTTACAGGAATTCAGAAATCACAACCAGAAATGCAATTTTATAGAGATATAAAAGATCCAGTCTAGAAGAAAAACCCTGAAGAATAAAATTTATTTTCTATGTTATCCTGAAATAGTCATAATTAACCTTGTTCAAAAGTTAAAGATGAGTCAACACTCCTAAAAGGTGTTTTGACATTAAAAATCCAGCTCTTTTCTGGAGGAAAAAAATGCCTTTATTTCAACACATTTAAAATAGATCGATTTTTAAAGGAAGCCAATGTGTAACCTAATGTTAATTTTTGGAAAAGTTTGCTGATTTTGTTGAACTGCCAGCCTAAAGTCAATTTTTTTAATCTTTTTTAAAGTTGGAAATTTAGAGAATATAAATAAAATAAAAACCATATAGTTCCTAATTCAGATGGATCTTTGCCATTGTCACCAACATTTGTGATATATAAATGACCAAAATGCTTTTTATAAAGTATAGGATAGAGTTTTTAAACACTGTTATGTGGTGCTAGAGTTAGTACTAGAATCATTGGTGTAGGAAAATAGGCTCAAATCACGTAAGTCATTCACAGGGTATCTTTATGATAGATGTTTTATTTTTTAAACACAAACTTGACACTTTGTAAATGTAATTCCTCTATTTTCTGCAGTCCTTTTCCTTTCTGATAGTACCCCATCTACTCAAGCTATGTTTGGAAGGTTGGGATTGTTATCATAAAAGCACAATGTAGAATGAGCTTTGGGCCTTCTTTGGTGTTAAATTTAAGAGGGGTCCTCTTTAACTCTACTAAAATGAAGCCATGATTAGATTTTTAAATTTTTCTAGAAATGAATTCCTCAAGCTGAGTCTATGCAGCATTGTAGTCATGAGCCACATAATGATGTTTATTGTACCTTTTCTGTTTATATACACAAATACTTTCCATGGTGTTGCCTACAGTATTCAGTACAGGAACATGCTGTACAGGTTTGTATCCTAGCAGCAATAGGCTGTACCATATAGCCTAGGTGCGGAATAGGCTATCTACACCTTCTAGGTTTGTGTAAGTGCACTCTGTGATGTTTGCACAGAGGTGAAATTGCCTAAGGATGCATTTCTCAAAAAGTATCCCCATCATTAAACTACATGTAACTATAACTGAAAGGACTATGTGGAAATTATCTAATTTGGAGTGAATAAAGATACCTGGTCAGATAATGTAAATCTCAGCGTAAATATTTGGGGAATGGCTTATTTAGTTAATTAGTTTTCTAGGCCTTCCATAACAAAGTAGCACAGACTGGGTGACTTAAACAACAGAAATCCATTTTCTCACAGGTCTGGAGGTTGGACATCAGAGATCAAGGGTTAGCAGGGTTGGTTTCTCCTGAGGCCTTTCCCTTGGCTTGGAGACAGCTGCCTTCACCCTGTTTCTTAGCATGGTCATCCCTCTGCATCTGTGTCTTAATTTCCTCCTCTTATAAGGACACCTTTCCTATGGGATTAGGGTCTACCCTAATGACCTCATTTAACTTTAATTACCTCTTTAAAGACCCTATGTCCAAATGCATTCTGAGGTATGGAGTTAGAACATGAACATATGAAATGTGAGCAGACAGAAATCAGCCCACAACAGGTAGTTTCCACAATTTAAATTAACCTGACAAATTTCATGTCAGCCCAGAACTTCCAACACTTGGCACTCTGCTTGGTATTCTTTCATTCTTTAAAGTATTCTCCATTCCTCTTGATTATCCCAACACTCGGAGCAGCCAGATATTTCAGTATCTTGGCGAGAACTCACAGAGTGACACGTATTTTACAAAGATAAGAGCACCTAGCTGACGCAAGGCCTGACGCTGCACGGGACAAGATCAGAAGAAACAACCTGGGACTCCAGGTGGGGGCCAGGGGCCCTCCTCTGTCTTCTTGATCTCCTTCCTCCTTTGAGCACAGGGGCTTCTCCCTCCGTGCTCGGGTGCTCACTTGCAGGTGGGTAGCCTTTGTCCTCTGTGTTCTCGTCAATGTCCTCCTTTCCTAACTGACCTTAAGCTCCATCCCACTACCATCCACAAAAGACATGTTTAGCATGTTTCAATGTTTTATTTGCCTTTTCATTGCTTTCTGACCTAAATTAAGTTAAAGCCCAAACTTGCTCCATGTCCTCCTCACCTTCTGGGCAGTTTTTGTTCTATTATACTTTTCCAGAATGGTTCTCTAGATGGTTGAGCAATAAGTAATACTGGATGATTAGATTTCTGCCATTGTCCTTCTGCATTGCCTCCATGCTGTTGGTATAGCAAAACCTCATTACCTCCCACGCGCAAAGTTAACTGTCTGTCCTTCCAGTACATTGTATGATCAATGTCTCTCATTGCTTTTCCGGTATGACTTGTCCTGGAGATGGAATTCCACTCCACATCTATGGTCATCTGAGAGTCATTGAGACAGCTCCCTCTCTTGCTGTTTGCTGTGGGGAGCCTCACTCCTGCCTTCAACCGTCCCTTCTTTCATCCCTCAGCCACTGCCCGGTTTCCACCCTCACCATCTCCTGCCAGAGTAACCCTTTAGGGCTCCAGTGTGGTCCCCATACCTCCAATAGCACCTCTTCCCCAGTACATTTGCTAAAATGCTGAGGGAATGAAGAACTTTCTAAAACTCTCACCTGATTGTTTTATTCTCCTGATTAAAATTCTTCAATGGCTTCCAACTAAAGAAATTCTAAAATCCTTTGCATGCTGTTTGAAATCCTTGAGAACCAAATTCCTGCCTATTTCTCGCATGTTCCCCAGTCACATCCCAGGCTAGGCTGTGCTGAGCCCCGGCCCGTCTCAGAGAGGCCCTCCAGGACCTACTCAGCCCATCCTTCTAGTGGACCGAACGTGGTACTTCCTCATATCATGTACTGTAGTCGATCATTTTTACTTGTCTGATTTTCTGCTACAGTCTAGACAAGGAACTTCACAGGCACAGACTTTGCCCTTTAGACTGTATTTGTTTTTGCATATTTAACATGTAATAAGTCCTTAAACCTTTTAGTTGAACTAATAATATATTTGTGAAAATCTGAGGTCAAACTATATTCCCCAGTACCTTTTCTTTGAATTATATAATTATCAACCAATTCTTGAGTAACTGTCATGATTTACATGTCACATATTTCCAAAAAAAAATTGAGTTGTCTAACAACAAATTTCAACCATATTTTCATAGTGAGGCTAAAATGGTAGGAGTCACCCAATTCATAATGGGCCATATATAATGCTGTCTCCACTGCTCCATGGAGGGAACAGGCGGCGGGGACACAAATGGAAAAGTAAAACACAAAAACAGAAAAAACCTTACCTGCCATTGGGTGTTATAGCTTAGTTAAAAAAAAAAAAAAAAAAGGCCATTACTTGTAACTCTGAATTTAGTTTCTGAGCTCTAAAAATCTTTAAATATTAAGCTGCTCTTTTAAAGCTATTTTTTTAACCAAACTTATTTTCCCTTCTCCCATCGAACAAGGCTGGTAGGAAGATCACGGTCAGGATTATCTTGGCCTTTGGATTCCATGAGGGTCATATTTAGGACTTGTCCAGAGCAGGGCTTTGGCGCCTGCCCACCCCTCTCTAACCAGCATTCTGTTTGGTGAAGCCTGCCAGGTGCCTGATTGTGCAGAGAAATGGGATGGGATCAGTCAGTATGACAGTCAGGAGAGATTTCACAGATCACAAGTGTTTGGAGAGGCACGTCAAAGCCGAGCCATGGAAACGTGGCTGCCATGGTTGCACTGGATGGGAGTGGTCTGCCAGCAGGAGTCCAAGGTCACACGGAGTCACCGCTCCTTTGGACCAGAGCCCAGTAAGAAGAAATGCCTCCAGGTATACAATTGGTGTATGTAATTCTTTAGAAAATTTCAAACTATGTTCTTTACCTGGCCAGCCTGCAAAGCACAGGGAAATCGGAATTTAACATGATTTGGTGTATAATAAGCCTTTAAATAATGACATTTTTACAGTCCATCCTCAAAGGAGTACAATGCCAACTTTGTTGTGAGGCAGATGGTGGGGAAAAAGGTGGATGTGAATCTGATCATTTAGCAGGAAAATTAATTTATGTGACAATAACCAGCCTCCAAATTGGGTTTATAGACTCATTACATTTTCTCCCTATGAAATTTAGTAAAATGCCAAACTCTACATTTTAGAGGAGCTGAAGGTTATTTTCTCATTTTAAAATGGGGCACATTCAGCATCAGTTTGAATCTATATAAACAATATTCTCACAGCTTCAAGTAAGTTGGTGATTTTTCTATAGTTTAAGAAAAATACATTTGTAGTAAAATTATGGTCTCTTCAGCAATCCTCAATTAATCTGAAAAATAATCAATTATTTAATCTGCGGATCACTTTTTTTTGGAGCCCAAGTAATTTTCAAAAATAAAATAAATTAGACCAGTAAAACCTCAAATCATCTTGATAAGTAAAAAAAGAAAAACCTGCTTACTTTGGAAAGATTATTTTACTTAATTTACTAAGGTCAACTGAATAAAAAGGAAAGACTTTCATTACAGAAAATCAAGAAAAGAAATAGAAACACACTTTTTTAAACTGCATGGTAGGTTGCACAATAAATTCTCATAAGCCATAAGTGGAATGGCTCTCTGAGTCCCCAGTGCCTCTTGCGCTGACAGCTGAAGGCTCCTTGGACAGGCGCGTGTGGGACGGCACCGGGACCCACCCAGCACCCACATGGCTGCAGCCTCCTGGATCATTTCCAATTTTCAAAGCCACATCCTCTCAGAGGATGGCTTTTCTTACCTCCACAAGCCAAGAAAATTGGGTAGGGATTTTCTTTTTGTTGACAATGCAAAAATAATTGGTTTAGTAACCATGATGTTAACTTTATTTTTAAATCAAACCTTTTACATAAATACATTCCTGTTGACAAAAATTTGAGCAATGTATGGATAGATATAGACTAATGAGGGTGTGTTCCCTTTTCCTCTTTAGACTGTTGCAGGCATTTGTCTACGTATTTATGAACATAGGGGTATGAATACACTGACATCATCCGATTGTTTTTTAAATAAATAGGCTGATGTCATGATGATTGTTCACTGACTTGTGCCATTCACAGAACATATGTGTTCTTGGAATGGTGCCACATCACGCCATAAGCCCTATCTCCATCTTTCCATAGCTGCATAGTATTCTGAAGCATGGACAAATCCCCTTTTGTGTATTTAAAGCTGTTTCCTTCTCTGAGGTGGATGAAAGAGGCTACATCTTCCTTCTTGTGGACAAAAACTCTAACTTCACCATTTCCTTATGTCTTTCCCAGAAGGAAAGTCTGGCGGGAGACACTGGAAAATAAGTATAACAAAGCACAAGGATTCATAATCAGTCATCTCTTTAGGAAGCAATCTCTCCTGCTCCTATGCTGTGGGAGGCTGTCTCTGCCAGTCCATCCAGTGCATCTCCTGATATCCGGCCCATTGCCACCACCTCCTTGCAGGCCCCCTGGTGGCCAAAGGCCTCCATAGCATCCTCACTGTCCTCTGTCATTCCTGCCTCAGCCCCTTTGAGCTTCACCTTCAAACCATTCTTCCTACAATTCTGATCGTGGTGACTGTGGTCTCTCAGCATCCGAGCTCCGATGCTCTCTGAGTTCCCCCCAGTTTTGGCCGGAGCCAAAGAGATATATGTTCTGACCCGTCTTAGCCACTGACCAACTGTGAAGTCATTGACTCCATCGTTCCTCATCTATAAAGGCGGGATCTTGACTGTATAACCCACGTGGTTCTTTTCCATTGTGAGACCTGGCCCATTCCAGCATTGATCAAAGCGCTCAGAAGTTCTGTTGGCCATGCCAACTCTAAGATCAGCAGCGTCTTTCATCCTTACTTCAATACAGTTTAAGATCTTTTGAGGGATTCTGCTTCAGTTTTAAACATATGAGTATTGATGTTTATTAAAATCCCAAAGCCAAGTGGGACCTGGCTCATTTTCCCACCCTGGCACCACTTTGCAGCTAGTGACATGAGGTGCCTTTGCCAGCAAGGCCCGTTTTAATCAAAAGCTTTCATCTGAAATGCAATTCACAATTTCCTGGTGGTAAAGAATAATTCCCCACAGGAAGATTGTACAGAGCTGTAACACTAAGCTCTTTAAATACCTTTGATAGGAGGTAAAATTCCTTTCATGGAAAAAACTTGCTCCAACTGCTCTTGGCAGGACATTATCTTAAATACAAGCAATGAGTTGCATGATGCCCCTGCCCTCATGCAGCTTAGAGTTGAGAAGCAGGTAAGCCAGGACTACTACTATGTTAGAATGTGGTGCGTGTCATCGTAAAGCATTAAAACCTCTAGGAGTTCTCATAAGGGAGGAAATTACTAGGGCCTGGGGTGAGGAGGGGAACAAGAAAGTGGAATTTGTGTCCTATGGGTTTTTTGTTGCTGTTGTTGTCAGTAGCCAATAAAAGGGTTATCAAGGGGGAAGTTGGAACTGTAATTTGCATTTATGCACGGATCACACCTCCACCCCCAGGCTTAACAGTCAGTTGAGCATCAGTGATAAAACCCCCCAGAAGGGACAGATATCATGCCTCCCCTGGAGCATATGTCCCAGGCATTTGAGCGGTGGGAGAGCCGGGAGGCACAGTTTCAGATGGAAATGAAAGAGCTATTGCCACCACTCTTCACGAGCACAACCAGCCTAGCCTTAGCCAGTAAAATCCGTGTTACCACGGCTGGGATTCCAGTGATTCTAATCCTGCACACCGTGGTTCCTTCTCCTAGTCTGGGACCAGTGGAGAAGTAGACGCAGAAATCAGACACGTGGCCAAAGGCACGTTCTCTGCACTACTGATGAGCCTAAGGTGGGGAATGCAGGTGGGTCTGGCCACGACGGGCGCTGCAGTGACCCCTGCCCCTCTTGCCTGCCCCACCCTCCACGCCGACCCCCTCCCTGCAGGAGAACTGGAACTAAAGATCCAGCAGGGGTGTCGGTCACGAGGACAGACAGCTGGCTGCGGGAAAGGAGAAGACAAGAGGTGCCGATAGGCTAAGTTCCTTCTTGGAGCTGACCAATCAGAGAAGCCACACCTCCTAAGAGGACGGGCCGGGAACCCCACCTCCTGTGGGGATGGTGAGTGTGGGGCAGAGGTAGAAGCCCCGTGGAAATATCCAATGCACAGTGAGCATTGCTGGGGGCTTCGTTTTCTCACGCAGGCGTTGTTGTGTTAGATAGGGAGACGCAGTTCCACCAAACAGAAAGACAGAGTCACTGAGGCTTCAATCAGCAAGAGGAGTTTATTATCAACTAACTCGAGTTAGGGTCCATGTCTCAGAGCGCCAACATGCAGTGGCCTCTTCTCTGGACAAAGGACCCCGGGCAGCGTGGGAAGGGCGGTTTTATAGGGTCAGTTCAGGCAGCAAACAAAGAGCTGTCCACCCATTGGACATGCATCTATTTAGTACAGTGATTGGTTCTATTGCTATTTCTCTCTGCACTTTTTCTCATATTACCCCTCGGTTTCTGCAAGCAAGCCGTTATCACAAAAGTATAACTGAGCGGTTAGCAGGCAAGCAAGCTTCACTAGAATGCAGAAGTCTGTTTTGCAATAAGTCTATTTTGCAATTGAGCCCTGTGTACAGTTTTGGTCCCTTACAGTTGGTCTCTGGAGGGAGGAGACGGCAGTGTGGCGTTTTCTCCGTTGGCCACATTCCCGCTTTCCCGAGATGGGTGCCTGACATTTGGGTTTGCTGCAGCACCCACAACGCGTGTCTGTTGTTCCAGGTCAGTTACCCGCTGCACCCTTCTCAGCCCAAGGACGTGCTGTTCCCAGGCTGACATGTCCTTCACTGTTCTGTCCTCGGCCCTGGTCCTGCCCAGCTGGCTGGCTGGCATAGATCTCCGGCTGCTATGCAATGGGACTGAGGGACCCGCTAAAAATACTCCTGTTGCACAACACCCGCAGAACAAAAGCCGGACTGCACTTCCTCCAGGACTCGGCAGTCTGGCCAAGTCAAGGTAGCCCAGGTCTCTCATTTTACTTTCTAAAGAATTCCCCAGAAAGCTGATAGGACGCACACCGTGCCATCGGCTCCACTCCCACCAGACACAGACACACGCAAACGTGCAAGTGCACACACGGTTGTATGTACATCCACACACACATGCACACACAACATACAGATGCACAACCATGTACACACATGTACACACGTACGTACGGCCATTGTATGGACCTAGGTTTAATGGGAGAACTCACCTGTCAAGCTTGTCATAGCTGAGGGGAAGGCTTGTCTATGCAGACTGTTTCTCCTCAGTATTTCGAAATTTTCTTGCAAAATTTAGAAATTTGCACTAACTGCAGCCGCAGACCCTAGATTTTATCGAGGTACATTTGTTTCCCATGCACCATAATCAAACCTCTATTTCCAGTGTCCCCTTTTGCTGGTGGCCCAACCTCCTAGGGCTGAGCTGAGGACAGGACTCTGACCAATGTCACAGCCCCTATGTCTTCTCCCGACTGGACTGGCACTGCCTGCGCTGTGGTGGCCGCTACCACTGCCTCTGCTGGGACCATGCTGCCTGCCTCCCAGGCAGTTCTCCCAGAGAGCAGCTCCTGGCAGGCCAGGGAGGTGAGCTGCTGCCCAAGCCCGAGAGCTGAGGCTCCTGTAGCGGCCCCCGCCTGCGGCAGGCCCTGCCTCGGTACCTTTCCGCTCCTCCTCCTGCATCTCCCAGGCACGGAACAGCTTGTGATCCTTTAATAGCAATATGCATGCTTTTTTCCTCCTGTGATTTTCTAAAGCAGTGGTATGTAGCACTAGTGTTGTATTTTCCCTGTTGTTGTTTTGATCTCTTCTGGAAAATGCTATGAAATTTTTAGAAGGTTAACTTTTTAAAAAAAATTGGTCATTTCCCTTTGCAGTTTGCTGGGTCCTTTATTTGTTTTATTTTTTTCTATTGTTTTAGACCGACATATTTCCATATGTTTTTAGGTTTTACCTCGTAGAAAAATGTACAAAGTCAAGGAGTTCTGGATCTGCTGGGAGCATCAGTCATTTAAACGTATCTTACCCACTGTTCAGTCAGCTTGGGCGGGGGGCTTAAGATTTTATTTTAGTTCACGGTTGGTGAGTTCCTGGATTACAAAATAATAATGCTATCTCTGCTGTTAGCTGATTCATCTGTGGTGACATCAATTCTTTTAGGGAAACTCTTGATTCAAAAAGCCTAAAAATTGTCAAAAAGAAGCAGCGGCTGTTGTTCATACTTATGTTATATGAATTCATAAAAATAATGCATGTTTACTCATTAATTGTCTGAATATCTCTAATCAATGACAAAAACCCCACATTTTCTTTAAAAAGGTAATTAACAGTGATGCCCTAAAAGCTTCCTTTAATGTGCATTCATTAGAAAATGGCAGAGACTTTTAAAAAGTTTTGTACATATTGATTTTAAAGCAATATTTTTTGGGGGGCAACTTTTTGTTTGTTTGCTTTTGAACAAGTAAAAATAAAAACTTGTAGTAGCTGACAGCAATTATGACAAAAAGGTTTTAGCTGATCTGCATTTCAGCCAAAGGATGTGACTTAAGATTTTGATTCTAACTATTGCTCAGGTGTTACTTCAGACTTCTTGTCATGTAATTAAAATAAAGGCCCCTGAATGAATAGTTGGGGAAGGGAATTAGGGGTCTCAAAAAGGGGAAGGAAATCCCCTAAAATTGAGTTATGTGAATAGCTGTACAACTTGGTAAATTTACTAATATTCATTGAATTGTATACTTAAAATGGAGTAAAGACATGATATGTAAAAAAGAAATAAATAAAAAATAAAAAAAAAACAAGACAAAACATGAGGATAAAATGTGTCTATGTTGTCTGATTTCTTAAGCTGGATTCAGGATACATGATTATTTATTATATTATCCTCAATACTTTTTGATATGTCTGAAATATCTCATAAAAAATAAAATGAAAGGGTGTGTTCCCAGCATTTCTTTGTTTCCCTCCTTTGCGGGCCCTCCCACATCTCCTAGCTCCATCTCTCCACGTGGGTACAGAGAAACAAGCGGTGATGGAAGGACAGAGGCAGAAAACCAGGAAGGAGGAAACAGTTAAAGAAAAACAACAAGGAGGAAATAGTTACAGAAAAATAGCCAGGGAAAACAGTTATTTCAGTCTTAAAGAATGGGGTAATTAGACCACGGAACTGTGACCACCATTCAGAAAATAGAAAAATACCATAAACGGTGACTTTCCCCATCGCACGTATAGGAGAAAGGAGTGTCTGGAGCATAATTGTTAAGTTATGTCCATACCTGCAAAAATCTAGACTCCAAAACCCATGACATATAGTCATAAGTAATTATAACTGACCTTTACATCAGCATGTACTACTCACACAGAAAAAGAAAAACACAGAAGAAGACAGGGTCTTCTCCACTCTCGGAGACAGACCCTTATCCTCTTAGGAAATGTGCTTTCGCTTTGCACCCTTAAACTTTCCTTACAATGAATTCTTCACGCATACTTGCCGGCTGTCTGTCGTCTCTCTCCGCATGGGACAAGGCTTGATTCCCCCAAGCCAGAAGCCCAAGAACTGGGGCAACACTTCGAAGTCCAGCCATGGACAGGACCGTGACCCCCGGGGCCGGAGACTGTCCGCGTATGGGTGACGAGCAGGGCTCAGTGTGGCCGTGGTCTCAGGACCAGTGTGGCCGTGACGCATCCCCGGCTTTTGTTCTGTTTGTGCCATCATTTTAAAAGGTACTTGGACACGTTCCGGCCTTGGAAAGCACAGGGTAGGGAACTAGAACAGATCTTTGGTAATTGGACATTTCACAGGGCTTCAGGAAGCTCACGTGGGATTTTAGAGATTTAGAAGAGGGAATCCTTTAGCAGTGGGGTGGGGAAAGCCAAAAAGCCCCTGTCAGGAGGTAGCCATCCATCAGTCACTGTGAAGGCAGGTTCTTCCGTTTAAAAATGTTGGAAACAAAAGAATGTTAAAATGGGAAATGAAGTAGCTGCTTAATAAATAGGGAGTGTGAGAAACATTTGGGTAGAGAAACCCTGAATTTAAAGCCCTGACCTCTCTGTACAAAAATATTTAAAATTTGTTATCCCACAAATAATTGTCAAGAAACTATTATATCACAGAAACTGTGGATAATCCATTGATATGCAGCCCAAATTCAGGAAGTATACAAAAGTACCATTTGATTTAATGGTAATGTTTTAGGGAAAAAGAAGGCATGACTTCGTTAAATACATGTATTATTGGTAAAACACATGCTAACTGCGGCAGTGTGAAACCGTGTGAAAGCACGCATCTCAGACTTGAGGAAATGTGATGCTACAGGGTGGACCTAGATCTCCCCATGCTGTGTCCTAGAGAAGAGAGCTCAAGCTCCAGCCTCGTGTCTGGGTTAGTTGAGATTCCACAAGCGGGAGACGACGTGGCGATGGCAGCCTCGCTCTTTAACCTAAGCACAAATCTGGTGGTTTCCATTTGAGTTGCCTGTTCTTTTTGCCTCTTTCTTTCCAAAGAGGAAATAATAATTTTCTTTCCAAATAATGCCTGAATTAGCCAACATGGAGCAGTGGTTGATTAAAAGTGGAAGCTCTGATGCCAGCCCACCTGGGGCTTAAGAGGTAGATGCACATAGTGGTGCAGAGCTCGGACTGGCCACTGCCAGGACTTGCTGTGCGGCCCTGGGCTGGTCACTCACCTCTGTGTGCCTCAGTGGCCTCATCCTCATCTGTAAAAGGGTTATAATAGCCCCCATTCCCAGGATTGCTGTGGGGATTAAATTAGTATAAGTAACTTAGATTATAAAAGGTGCTTTATTAGAGTTGGCTAATATTGTTTCTCCTAGTTGCATGATTTGGGGAAAGTTATTTAATCTATTTAAACCTTATTTTCCTCTTTTTTTTTTTTTTTTTTTTTTTGAGATAGAGTCTCACTCTGTTGCCCGGGCTAGAGTGAGTGCCGTGGCATCAGCCTAGCTCACAGCAACCTCAAACTCCTGGGCTCAAGCAATCCTTCTGCCTCAGCCTCCCAAGTAGCTGGGACTACAGGCACGCGCCACCATGCC
>CAUYRT010072439.1:0-19093 GCA_963574885.1 Lepilemur ruficaudatus
TACCCATCCACCCACCCATCTGCCCTCCATTCTCCAATCTACTGACCCATCCTCCCGTTCACCCACCCACCAAACCATCCATACACTCAACACCTGTCCATATACCCATCAATCCGAGGCGGGGGCCGCCCCACCCACCAAAAAAAAAAAAAAAAAACAACCACACCAGCCCCACCACACACAACCCACAACACCAACCAAAAAAACAAAAAAAAAAAAAAACAAAAAAAAAAAAAAAAAAAAGAAAAAAATTCAAGAAAATAATTGGTTGCATGTGGGGCAAGAGTGGACTCTTGGGCATTGGTGTTGATTTTACAGAAAGTACAATGGTAGAAATATAAAAAGGACACATGTTCAGATGGAATAATGTCTCCTGGGAAAGGCTAATTGACATCCAGAACCCTCACTCCACCCCCAGTAGCATTGTCTTGGTGAATTTGCCAGCATCCAAGATGTGTCTCAGGCTTACAGATTCAGAAGCCTGCTTTGTTAGCACCCCACAAGAATCGAAGTCAGAGACTGACATTTAAAATCAAAATGCCAGCGTCACAGTTTACAGTGGGATTGGGGACATGAAGTCCTCCCATCAGTTATACAGGATGCCAAATTATGTCAGAAAAGTCAGATCTGGAGGAATTAGATATATGATCCTAATATTTGATGGCTTGATAATGCATCCATCTCCACATGGGCCCTGTCATTGAGACATTTTAGTCACTCACTTATTACTTTAGTCATTTAGTTAACAAATTATTATTGAGGACCTAATGTGTTTTAGGACCTGTTCTGGGGATAGTAGACCATACTACATTGGTATGTAAAGTTCTTGAGCAAGGGCACACTCTGGCCTGGGCAGTGCTGGCTGGGCACTACCAACTTTGGCCTCGGTGCTTCCTTTATCTCTCATTGCATGATTGATGAACTCCCTTTGTGATTGTTCTACTTTGTTTTTAACTTGTTAATACCTTCAGTTAGATTACTGGAAAGAGTGGCTGGCCCCAGAGAAATCCTTTTTTTATGAGGTTTCTTTGCATATGTGCACGCTGCAGCACTGTGTATTGACTTTGTAGATGAATTCTCTGAAAATGTCAGTCAATCTTTTCTTTAATGAATTTTGAGGAATGGTGCAGAATAGGTATGGAACTTCAGAATTGCTAGAATGTGCCTATTAAAGTATAATCCAATGAAGAAAATGAATTTAGTGAAAATCTCATGTTACTTTTCAAGTCTCCATAGACATTTCATAAAACTGATCATTGTCAGATATCAACATCATCGTTAGTGCTGTTCTTATCATGGAGAGCATATCTTTAGACCATGGATGGAGAACATGTGGCCTTAAGGATCTTTTGTAGTTTGGTCGATAGTGAAATACATAATCTCTCCCCTCACTTCACAAGGCAAAGTTCTTCCAACCCCAGTGAGATGGAATTGCTCTGGTGTAATAAAATGTACCTAGATTTGGGGCTACAAAAGCTGCACCACTTTAGCTGTGTAATCTTGGGCCAGTCACTTACCCCCTTAGCTCTCTGAGTTATTGGAAAGAATAACATAAATGAGATAATGTATATTTGGAGTCTGATAAACCAGCATAAATTTGACTCTGCCACTGACAAGCTGTGGGGCCTTGGGCAAGCCACTTAGCCTATCTGAGCCTTAGTTCTATCAACTCTAAAAACCTAGACTTGGGGTGTCAGGAAAAACTTCCCAAAGAATAAACCACTGAAGTTGCCAAGTAAGAGATAAGAAGATGAAGAGTGGGAGGTAGGGTGTGGGGAAAAGTATGGTGATCAAAAAGGAAAGAGTGTGGGCGTGAGGAAGAACTTCCCCTTTCCCCTGAAAGTTTGCTGAAAGTTCAACTCACAGTTAAGGCAAATTAGTAAGAGGAAGAGGTTTATTTTCCATGTACAAGGGAAGAATCACAGACTGATTACCCAATATTCCAATGGGATCCAGATATTCTATGCTCTCCTTTTAGAGGAGAGGGAGGATTAGGACTACAGGTAATTCTGTTTAAGGGCAATAAATTGTTGCTAGGGAGGTTGAATGGATGGGGAAAACAGATTGACTTGTAAATGAGTCTGTTTGCAAATTAAATTAACCAGAGAGACAGGTATTATATTTAAAATGATTTGGGTCAGGTCTGGTTTCATTCTTGATATTCTTTCCTGAAATATAGTAAGATTACAGGGAAGGAAAGGGAATTCAATTGTTCTTTTGATGAATCCGTCTGGTTACGCAGATAGAGGGAAAGCCCCTTCCAAGGGTCTGTTGATCTCTAAGGGCTTTTAATTCAAAATATTCTTTATACCAAGGATTCACATGTTGGGGTGAAATTTCCTGAACTCCTTCAAGAGTGAAGGCTTATGTGTAAAAGGGAACATGGTCCTTTCACAGAACAAAATGAAGGTCAAACTGAGTGAAGAGTGGCATGTTGAAGGGAATATGGGGAGTGGGTGGAAAGCAAGGCTGAAGAAGTGGGTGGGCAGCTAGATCATTTAGGCAATGTATTCTATATATGAAGAAGTGTGATCTTAATCCTGAAGGTGGAGGAGAACAAATGAAGGGTTTAAACCCTAAAAATAGGGACATTAGTATCTATTATTCATTAATTAATGAATTCAGCCAATATTTAATGAAATATGGCTCTAAGTGCTGGACATCCCAGGTAGAATCTGGATAACAGCATCAAGTTTAGTAGATCCAATTTTAGATGATCAAACTATGCCCTAACACATATACCCAAATGTCAGTATTGCAGCCTAATGGAAGTCTGAACTTAGGCAATGGTGAAGAGAAAAAGGATGGACAAAAGAAATGCTAATGAGGTAAAATTTGCAGAACCATTTGATGCCACCCTTCTGGATGTGGGAGATGAGTGAGGTGGGGTCTAAGTGACCTTCAAGTTTCTGGCTTAGGTGACTGGTGGGATGGTGGACTCATTCACCAAGATAGAGGACAGCGCAGGAGGGGTAAAAACGGAGGGGGAACAATAATCGGTTTTATTTCAGATTTATAGATGGGATTAGGGAAAGAGAAACACATCCGGAGTTGGGCAGGCCTGAATTGTAGTCCCAGCTCCAACAGTTTTAAGGTGTGGAACATTAGGTGGGTCACTTCACCTCTCTGAGCCTGTTCCCTTATCACTAAAATGGGGATAATTATAGCACCTACCCCATGAGGTCATTGCGAAGATAAATGGATAACAAAGGTAAGGTTCCTGACACAAAGTAGGTGCTTGAAGTTTGTTAATTCCCTTCTTCCTTGTTTGCAGACCTCTTAATTTTTATACTTTGGGAGGAAACATTGAACAGTCTTTCACCTTCAATTTGGAGTTTCCTTTGGTAATGCTTGATTTTGCAACTCACCTCTGGGCAATAGAGTTATGCTCCCCCTAGGTCAGCACTTTCTCTGGGGCTTCTGGGGTTAATTTATCCTGCCTTTCTGCATGGTTTGGCCTCTGCTTATTCAGCAGTCCCAAGGGATTTGCTCTTCCCCTTGGAGTCATTAATCCTGGGAGGGTCCATAAGAACTGTCTAGAGTTACCTAAAATAATGTAGGGCTTCCTTTAAGGAAGCAGATGGAAATAGCCAAATCCTTTGCATTTGACTACATTCTAAATTCCTCCATGGTCACTATTCATAGTAATGCTGACACAGTTAATAATAATGATAACAACAATTTACTGAATAGTGATCATAAATAGTATTTATCTACACATTGTGTTCTAAATGTATTTTGAATGCACTATCCTACATAGTTCTCATAAAAAATCAAATAAGCTAGTGTCACTATCTGGAGTAGTAACATAATCTCTCTGTGCCTCAGGTTTTCTCATCTATAAGATGGGGGTAATATTAGCACCTGCTCCATAGGCTTGTTACAAAGGTTAAATGAATTAATATATGTTAAAGACTTAGAATAGTGCCAAGTAAGTGCTATTTAAGTGTTTGCTACACTGATGCCTAATGGAATCAGCTCCAATTATAGATGAACACATACCCTGATACTTATTGTTAGGGTGGAAACTCACTAGGTGCTCATGGCACAGGGGAGAAAGATTTCTCACACAGTGATTAGGATATACAGAAGTAAAAGTTTATTTATTTTTGAGAGACACACACAGAGAAAGAGGCCACAGCACTGAAGAAAAGGTAAAGGGTAGTACCGGGCAGCTGAGGAAAGTGGCTCAGAGTTTTAAAGGGTAAAACTGGCTTTTTTTCCCCCTCTGCTTCAGCAGACTGATAGCAGAAGTGGCAGCAAAGCAGTGGCAGGTGCTCTTTATTTTTATCTTCATGAGGCTGACTTTAGAATCTGGTACTGGCGAGAACTGAACTGAAGTGGGTAGATCACATACCTACTGTCCACTTAGGGCTCTTCAAGGCTGAGAAAGAACTCTTAGAGATAACAAGTTAGGCCACAGGTATTTTAATTAACACAAAACTAAGGGGGTAGTTGTGTTGTAAGTTTTCTTCAAAGGGGAAATTATGTGCTGTGAGTTTATTTCTCTCACTTTCTGTTTGATAGTTTATCTTCCTCTGTTACATACATTGTTAATAAGGCCAGGATTCATTTATGTACAACCAACAATACTCCAAGCTGATGAGGCCTGAAATATTATTTTTATCTCTAGTTTACAGGCATGTAAGCTGAGGCACAGAAAAGTTGACTTATCCAAGATCATACTGCTGTTTAAGTTAGAGGGTGAGCTGAGATTCAAGCCCAAGTCTGTCCAGCTTCAAAACCCTGTCTGGTCATTGGTTAGATGGTAGGCTTCCAACTCAAGTATAGGTGGTAGGCTTCCGACTCAAGTATGATTGCTGTATATGCAGCAAAGCTTCCTGGTTTTCCAGGACTTTGAGACGTATCCTCTATTCCCAAGAAGGCTGCCCCACATGAGATGCCTGATTGATGTTTGTTTTTAGACTGACCAACAGACTGACCAGATCGGCTCTCCATCACTTTGTAACTGTACAAAGAATGCCAAGTGAAGGAGCTTCTGTATCTGGTCAGCAAAAGTCATCCTGGAATCCTAACATCCCAGCCTAGCCAATGTTGGCTCTCTCTTTGCCAGGGATTTATTTGTCATTGCAGGTGGGCTGTGTTGCCCAATTAATGCCTTTGTTTTAACTGAGTTTCCTCTGTCACTCATATTCTAAGGTGTGTTAATTCAGAAAATACGTCCAACTGAAACAGAAAGAAAGTGTTTGTGCTTTATCTGGCCCCAGGCCAGGCTGAGTAGTGGGCCAAGTATGGTTTGGGTGCCACTTGCCCCACCCCTCTGGGGGCCCCACATCTTCTGCTGTCACCTGAATGTCAGGCTGCCATCCTGCTCAAGTTCAGAAGAGAAGATGGGCCTCCAGCCTTCCCACTCCCACCCCTGCCTGACTTCTTCTCTTCCCATCCCCACAGCTGAAAGGAGGAGGGAGCCTGAATGCAAGAACGTTTGAGGCGCTGAGGAAGGGGGTTGGGGAACTGGCTTTGGAGCTAGGTGGGTGGTGGTTGGCTGTTTGTTCGAGTCTGCACTCGTGGGAATCTCTGTGAAAAGTTTCAGTTAGTTGGGGCCTTGCCACCCCTTCACCTTTCATCGCAGTGCAGAGCTCGCCTGCTGCCCGGTGCTGGAAAGGACTAGCTGAGCTCCCGGCCCTGCAGCCAGAGCTCTCTGCAGCACTTCCCCCTGAGTGAGACTGGACAAAAGGCAAGATTCTTCTGAATTCTGTAGGAGTTCCTGTCTCTCTTTTAAATTGCTGATTACTCTGCATTTGAATCACTGTTTGACCTGTCACAATCACAAACATATTACTCCAATAAGAGCTTAGTCTTAACTTCTGCTTTAAGACAATGAAGTTGTCAATTGCGATTTCCAGCATGAGAAATTCTTCAAACTGACTGAGCTGAGTCCAAAGTCTTGGGGTCAAAAGGGTATGGCCTGAGGGGTAAAATCACCTGGGAGGTGGCTGGACCGGCCCAGCCATTTCCTAAAGGGACCTGGAGCCTGTCAGCCCCGCAGCAGAGAGCAGCGCTAGTTTTTGTGATACTAGGTGCCACTAAGCGGCTTTGTGCCCAACTGTCAGAACTGGAAAAACATTCCATGAGACCAGTTCTGCTGCTGAGAGATCCACCCTCAACTGTTCATTTGCACCCTAGGAGGTAGTGCCAAGTTGGCCAGTGAGGTGCTAGAGCAAGGCACCACTGGGAAGATCTGTGGAAGGCTGCAAACCTCAGGAAGAATGGAAGGTGACAGGCGCTCAGAGAAGCGATACTCTGGAGGCTGTGGAACTCTCTCATGTATAGCTTGTCGGATTCCAAACACAGCTGCTGTGCAAAAGCTACAATTATTACCCCCACAGAATCTAATTCCAGCCCACTTTTCTCTATTCTCTCTCTTCCTCTCTACCCACTTCCTCCTTCTCTTCTGGGTCCAAGGTGTGGGGCCAGAGAAGGGAGGTCTGTCTGGGTGAGCTGACCCCAGGCCCTGGAAGCACTTAGGCGTGGCGCCTCACCACTAATCGCTGGGTTTAGCTGTCTTAAACAAGAGGTCCTTTGTCCTCTGAGATTCCTTCCAAAATGATGAAATTACCTTTCAACAGACTTAAACAGAGACAAAAGTTCTCCAGAACTTCACACTCGAATATTTTAAGAGATTGCAAGAGATATATCACAAAGTTATTGTCAATTGCCTTTAATGCTATGAGATACCATTTCCTGACCTAACTGTGTGCCAGGAATTGCCACTTACATTATTTCGTACAATCATTAGTTAATAAATTTTGCAAAATAGGTATGATTATGTTCCTTCATCACTCATTTAATAAGTCCTCATGAGCCCTCACTGCTTCCAAGCATTGTGTTGACTCTTGGTTATGCAGAGAATAAATAAGAAATAGTACCCACTCTCAAAGAGCTCATAGGTTAGAAGAAGAATCAGAAATGTAAACAGGTACAAACATCACAGTGTGATATATATGCAATATATACATTTTAAACTTTTTTGTTTTTTATTTCTATTTTATTTATTTGTTTTTTTTAGAGACAGAGTCTTGCTCTGTTGCCTGGGCTAGAGTGCCGTGGCATCAGCCTAGCTCACAGCAACCTCAAACTCCTGGGTTCAAGCGATCCTACTGCCTCAGCCTCCCAAGTAGCTGGGACTACAGGCATGTGCCACCATGCCTGGCTAATTTTTTCTATATACTTTTGGTTGTACAGCTAATTTCTTTCTATTTTTAGTAGAGATGGGGTCTTGCTATTGCTCAGGCTGGTCTCAAACTCCTGACCTCGAGCAACGCTCCCACCTCAGCTTCCTGAGTAGCTGTGACTACAAGTATGTGCCACAATGCCTGGGTAATTTTTAAAAATTTTTTTGTAGAGAGTTTTGCTCTGTTGCCCAGGCCGGTCTCGAGCTCCTGGCGTCAAGCATTCCTTCTGCCTCAGCCTCCCAAAGTGCTGGGATTATAGGCATCAACCACCGCCTGGCCCAAAGTGTGATGTATACAAATGACAGTGGCAAGGATGGTTTTTTTCTGGCACAACAGAAGAGGGGCACTCAATCCGGATTGAAGTATGTGTGTGGAGGAGATGGCCAAGCAGGGTTTTCTGAGGGAGGTGACATCTAACTTGAGCTCTAAATTGCCAATAGTAATTATTTAGGTATGTTTTGGGGCACTGGGGGATGTGGAGGAGTAGAGTTGCCCTGTTGAGTAGCTGAACTTTATTGAATCTTAAAATTGAGGGCAGAGGGTGCTGAGAGAGTGGTGAGAGACTGAGAGCTGAGACAGGAGAGATAAGCAGGAGCCAAGTCATAAAAGGGATTTCTCATATGAAGAAATGAAGTTTCTGCAAGGTGAAATGTGAGCTCAAGGTCATACAACTGCAAGTAAGTACCTGAATCAGGAATGAAAAGTAGATGTGTTCACTCTGGAGCCCCAACTCTCTCCCTTGCAGC
The DNA here is from genome assembly GCA_963574885.1 of Lepilemur ruficaudatus. NCBI lineage: Eukaryota > Metazoa > Chordata > Mammalia > Primates > Lepilemuridae > Lepilemur > Lepilemur ruficaudatus. The sequence goes on from CAUYRT010072439.1 coordinate 7,943, forward strand.
CTGCTGCCTCCAGAATTCTGATAGCCAGTTTGGGTTCATGTAATCTTTTCACTGCCTTACTAAACAAGGGCAATCACTGTCATGAATTCTTCCCACAATTTGTATTCATGTTCCAGCATTTAATTAAAATTTTACACAAAAATTAATTAGACATTTTAGTATTTAATTGCAAGTCTCAAGCGTAAATAAGACAAATAACCAACGGTGCACCCTAAATAAGCTGGGTAAATTCTATTTCTGTAAAAATGCATCCTAAGGAAATGCATCCTTAACACAAAAATGTTAAGGTTGTGTGTAAAGATGTACGCATATTTATCATGCACCTTTGTGCTATTTGCAATAGATAAAAGGAGAGAACAGCTCACATGTCCAAAAAGGTGGCTTCTTATCCATAACAGTAACTAAGGATGATATTCATGATATAACATTAAGTTTTTTGAAAAGTTGGTCATCAAAGAGTATTATTCTATCACATGCATTGAGAATCACCTGGGAAGTTTTACTCTATGATCTTTAGATTGGCTGTCTTGTGATAGGTGGCGCTTTATTTCTTCTTGCTTTTCTGTTTCTCTTCCCCCCGGATTTTTTTTTTATTTTTTCCCCCCTGATTTTTAAATGAGCATACATTGCTTTTTGAATAAGGCCTAAAAACAATAAAAGGAATTTCATTTTATAACACAGTATGTGAGGTAAGACGTATGTTAACTAGCTTGATTTAGCCATTCCACAATCTCTATATACTTCCAAACCACATGTTGGATATGATAAATATATATAATTTTTTGTCCATTAAAATATTAAATAAAACTAGATAAAAATAATGTCTGTATAAGGTCCATTTCCTGCATAAATAAGCAAAATATAGGGTTCCTCTCATAATGTCAGAGCCAGACTTTTCAAGCTGTTCACAGCCACACTATGTGATATATGGAAGTTCCAGGCACCTGACCCAAAATATCAAACCCATTGTCCACTAACCCACAATTACTACTCAATTCTTTTCCAACCTAAATAGTAATGATAATAGCTAACATATATCAAGGGAATATTTATTATGTGCCAGGCACTTGTCTAAGTATTTTACATGTATTAGCTCATTGAAATCCTCCATGAAATAGATGCTATCAATACTCCGATTTGACAGATGAGCAAACTGGAAAGAGAGGTGAAATAACTTGTCTAAAGTCACACAGCAGTAAGTGGTAGAAACAGGATTTGAACAGGGCAGTCTGGGTTAAGAGCCCATGCACTTGACGACTTCATCCACATTATAAGGTTTGTCTTTCAAGAACCACCAGGGTACCATGGAGTTATCTGGGCATTTCACACCCTAAACAGCTCTTGTGTGTGTTGGGAGTGGTGGTGCAGAAAACATGGTCTTCAGTTGCCGGGAAAACTGACTTGGGCAAAGCAGGAGCTGCAAGAGCTCCTAGGGAGTTTTCATGGGACAGATGGACAATGGAAATGGTTCAGAGAAATGGACAAGTTAAGAAAGGTATGTGGCATCTGAGAAATGTAAGGCCAAAAGGAAAGGTCATTCTTTGAAGCTTAATGGGTGAGGTTATGAGTCCAAAAGGAATCAGTGAGTTCTGTTAATTTTGTGAAGGCAAGGAATCTCTGTTGAATAGTTAGTGCTTAACCTGAAACCTACTAGATGCTCAAAAAATATCTGTTGAATCAACGAAAGAATGAATTCTATTCTTGCTCTCAGCTGCCAGGCAGCTAATCCCTGCTCCAATGAGTTAGCTGATAAAATATTGGTTAGGTGATAAAACATTCTAGGAAGTCAAGTCTTATTTCATGAGGGATGTGGCACAAACATTTCATGTATTCCAGTAACAATTTTTGCCCGGACCAGCCCTGCATGCATATCAAACTGTGTGATCACAGTAAGCCCTCACTGACTGTTTGAAATGGGGTTGCCAGAAATGCCCTACCTCAGGCTCCCTCAGAGTACAACAAAGGAGAGATCATCTGTACCAATAATCTCCAAAGGCTCCTCAAGTCTCTGTGGAAGCCACTGTGAAACATGTTTGTTCGTTCCTGCATTTGGAGGAATGTAGATTGGAGCCTCTTAAGTTAGGAAAGGCAAATGTCAAATTCAACATTCAGAAGAGAGGAATATCTTTGGTTTTGATTTATAAATAGCAATGAGTCAGCTTAACCAGATCCTTCTGCACAAATAATTCCACCTAAGCAATTAAAGGAGAAAGGTATTGGAAAAGCTTGCATTGGGAGTTTGCAACTAATTTTAAGACACAAAGATTAGTATGTCTTGGGACCCAGTTTCCCACTAAAGATTGCTAATAAATTACAAATCCTACCGCTACCTCCTTCCCAGGTTCACTCCCCACAATTCTGCAGTTTGCAAGTTAAACCATGCTTTCTCTTTCTTTCTTGTACATTAGAATTTTAGATGTGTAGTATTTAAAAGAAATACACAAATTAAAAATGTTCTGGGCTTGACTGTGCTTGTACCTGGGTACAATTAGAGAGTTCCAGATGACTGTTTTTAAGTTATGTTGCATACCCTAAAGATAGAGCTGCCATATTGAAATAGCCTTGAGGAGGGTGGATGGCAGAGGTACCCAAATCTGGGGCCAGCCCCGGAGTAAGTCAGGCAGAGAAGAATCTGTAACCACTAGGCTTTGGGTTATAGAGTCCAAGTCACTCAAAGGCTCACATGTATGAGTTAGCACTCAGGACTTGAATGACTACATGCCTATGTAGGCTAAAAGGAAAGGGATGGAAAGCTGCAAGCAGGCCCAGGAGTTCAGTTATACTGCTGAGCTGTGGGTTCAGCAAATCTTTGTGAATCACCTACTGTGTGCATAACATATGTGGCAATCAGTCAAGAGGAGAGCAGACTAAAGTGGAGCGTAACCAGCTGCCACTGTGGGTCCAAGTCAGTACTAAGCAGCAGGAACCCTAGTGAAGAAACTAGGTGAACAAAGTTAGAACTCAGGCAGCTATCTGGGTAGGGAAAGAGGAGTGAAATAGCAGGTCCTAAGTGACTGCTGCAAGAGTGCAGCTTGGCAAGAGGCCAAATTGACTCTGCGGCAGGGGCCCCTTAAAGGCTTTCTGCTCCAGGGCAGAGCTGGTCCTTTAGTGTAGTCCACAGGTATTGACAAGCAAGCACACCTGGCTAACATGAGGGTATTGAGAGGGTGGAGAGTGAGGCAACTCGTGACAGGGAGATTAGCTTGAGTGATAGCTCTCATGACCTCTCATTTTGCTAATCAGCTAGAAGCCCTTACGAGTTGTTTTTTTTTTTAATTTAAATTTTCACATCCAGCTTCAATAAACAATAGAACTTAAGTTCATTATAAATAGATTAGAAAATTATAGTAAGCAAAATGAAGAAAATAAAATTCAAGTAGAATCTCATCACCCAGATTTTAACATTTTGGTGTATATTTTATACATTGAAATACTACTTTCTCATGGATCCCTAGGCTGCACACGTGTCTCCCTGTTCCGCTTGGTTTGGAATAGTTTCCTGAATATATTCACAAAGATTTTATGTTCCCTCAACACAGAGTCTCCACAGTAGCCCTAAGACTCTGGGTTTCGTGGCCTCTTATTAAGTAGACGTTTTAAAAGGCATTATTCCTTAATGACTTCTTTATAGGGTTTCTGTGAATTCACAACCTGTCAGAACAGCATGGCTTCCAACCTGTCCACAGCCCTGCTGAGCAATATAGCACTCTTTCTAAATGGAATAAAGCTGATTTTAGGAAAGAAGACATAGGAATCGGGTACAAGTGAGGAAAGAGAGGCAAAAGGAGAAAGAGAGACATTAAAGTAATAATAAGCAGAAAGACAGAAAATGAGTCACAATACAGTCCAAATGTGAGAAGAGATAAGAAAGTCAGGTAAAAACAGTGAAGATGAAACGAAGGAGTGAATCACAAGAACAAGTTTTAGTTGTTTATCTCTTTCTTATCCTTTATAAACCTAGACATTACATTTCTCCTTACATTTAAGGACAGCCTGGTGTAATAAAATGAGCACATTACTGGAGGCCAGAAGACCTGGGTTCATTTCCCAGGCCTGCTATTAAACTGCTGAAAGACCCTAGGCAAGTCTCTTACCTGCTCTGGATCTAAATCTCCCCACTTGTAAAATGAGGGGCTTGGAGTACATGATATCAGTGATCCCTGTTGGGTCCTGAGTTTCTCACATTGCTAAATATATACAGAATCAATTTCAAGTTTAAAAGAACTCCATCTATCATTTAGAATCTGGTTGTGCATTGTGCCTACCACATAGATTTAGTGCTAAAGCATTAGGTGGAAACAAACAATTATAATTGTTTTAATTACCCAGAGTAGCTAGTAATTTCTACAAGACTTGGGAGCACTGTCTTGAGAAGGCTATCATTACACTGTCACTTTTCAACAGTCTTTCCAATATAGGCATGATAATTTCAGTGTCCCGGGAGTGGGGGCAAGTTTGCTGTTAGGATGGAAATCTTGCAGGTTTTTTCTTTTCTTTTTTTTCTTAGCATGAAGGGTAACTCTGAGCAGTGAGTCTTTTAGACTCCATCCAGCTACTCCAGCAAAGACTGTGAGTCAGATGCAACCTGTCCAACTCATTGCCAGGCCTGCATAAGGCCTCAGGTAATGACACATTATCTTTCCCTTGTAGGCTTTGAAAAAGTGTCTGCCAGAAAGTATCACCTATCAGATATTGGACTAGCTATGTGATTCCAGAGTTCTCTTCCCAACTTGGTTTAGTCAGTGTCAATATGGCCGTGGGTATAGGGGGTAGTGGTCAGGCAGCTGCTCAGTTTGATTCTCCAGGACCCCTCCCCCCCAGGCCAGTCACGTGGGCCGGAAATCTTTCTGGGCAGTTAATCCTAAGCAACTTTAAGCCTTCCATCTTTCACACATGCAACACTTTGAACTGCTTTATGTTTTCAGAAATAAAATAAAAACCAGTTGTAATTTGGCATGAATTTCACACGTACACAAGCATCTATAAGGGTTGTTCTCTCTGCTTGGCCCCACCAGGAAATCTTTAGTACCCAGTTAAACTGTGCTTTCCTCCAGGGTTTATTGCTGAGTCCTGTGAGCTCTGGGGAAAGGGCCTCAGCTGACTTCCTACTTATTCTTTGTTCTTTGATGTGTCTAACTGCACCTTGCTCTCCACCAGATGCTAAAAGACTAGACTGCCTGCAGAGAGAGCTCCAGTTTAGAATGAACTGCTGCTACCTGGCAATTAGCCTCTCACTGCTCTTAGCAGTTCTCTTTTTACCAGGAGCTAAACCCCCAGAAGGGTTATGGTTTGGTCAATGAATCTCTTCTGCCCTGCCCTGAAGGAGCTCTCTTTCCCAGTTCCCTGGGTGGTTTACTGAGTGCAAGCTTACTTTCAAAGTATATTCCTATTTTTTATTTCTTAGAAAACTGGTTGCATCCAATTATATTGGCAACTGTGTAAGGTGCATGCCTTTTTTTCAGTGTCAAAATATTTGCATTTTTAAGGAAAAGTAAAACAGTCTTTAAAAGGGAGCCATTCCAGGGTTTAATCCCCAAGAAGCTCTGAGGTTCCTAGATGTAGCCTGTGGAATATAGGAAAGGAGAAAAGGCTTACTTTCAGAGGAGCCCAAGCTCTCTGTAAATAAAGGAGTGTGCCTATTGCTGTTTATAAACAGAGGGCTCGATTGAAGTGAAGAAGTGTAGTTCAAGATGCAGAACAAGATTTCACTGCATGGCTGAATTTAAATCAGCATCACTGAAAACATGCTTAAGGTGGAACTGCAGCAAATGTTATCAAAATGCAGAAATATCTTGACTTCCTATTCGACTTAACACAAGTCTGATCCTCTCTAGAGTGCCCTGCTTGTTTCTAGTTTCCAAACATTATTTAGAGTTCAGGATTTGAAGAGTAAATGAGAGACAGAAATTAGGCAGAAGGAACTAGTTCACAGTGGTCCCCACAAGGATGCTGAGTGACAGTGTGCTTATACTACTATGGATGGAACTGATTCTGGGCCAGTGCCAGAGTGGGGTGACTGGGGTAAATTGCAAAAGGGATAATACATGGTACATGAGGAAGCTCTGAGTTTCACCCTAAAAGACCAGGAAGAAAATGCCAGGTGGCAACTTTAAAAGGAAATAGTGAGCACATCAGAGGTGAGGTATCAAAAGGATATTTTATAATTTTATGCCAGCAGAGAGCTTTTGCTATAACAAGCCGTGATTTTTCTTTTCAGACCTGTGCAAAAGGTAGGGAGTGTCGAAGGAGGGGCTCAGATATGTGCACACGTCAGTGAGGAGTGTTCTGAGCATCCTCACTCTTAGATAGGTCAGTGTGGGAAGAAATCAGCAACAAAGGGTGGGTGGGGAGCAAGTGAGGCGAGCTGCTTGGGTAGCCCCTGGTTGTACATGTGGTCTGTGGGCCAACTTGTAAAGAAACAAATGCCAGGGATGAACAACGTGGTGCAAAAATGTGAATAAAAGACTGCAAAATGTAACCAAAGCTCAACCATGGTGCATGCAATTCCTTATCCTGGCAGGAGGCAAAAAGGGAGCAAGCCTCCAAGACCTCCAAAGAGAAGACCGGGAATCTCTAGTTCTCTCCCTCTGTCTTACCTCCCCAAGTCCAATTGCACCTACTTTGGAGACATGTCTCACATCCTACCTTTGCTATTTTCACTACCACTGCCTTAGTCCAGGCTCCCATATTCTCTCACCTGAATTCCTGCAGCAGCCCCTACTCGGCTGCCCGGCACCTCTGCCACCCACCCCTTCCACCCTTGTTCCTCAAAGTGTAATCCACAGTCCACAGTATCAGTATTATGGGGGAGCTTGTTAGAAATGCAGATTATCAGGCCTTTCCTCACACCTATTGAATCTAGAGCTGCATTTTGACGATCCCCAGGTGATTCATGTGCACTTTACAGTTTGGGAAGTGGTACCCTAACTAATTCCAGGCTGGTATTTCTAAAACACAACTCTGACCACATCAATTCCCTGCTTAAAATCATCCATCTCTTCCTACCTTCATCATGCACCCCACCTCCACGCTCGTGGTTTCCCATGTCACAAGAAGCCCTCCTTGGTATCACTTCCTGTCCACTTTTCTAGCCCCTGTATCCCACTTTCTCCTTTAGCGACACCACACGGCTTGCAGTTTCATTGTTCACACCAGGTTTTCTAATCTCTTCTGCCTCTGACACCCTTCTCCTTCCTTCTCTTCATCTGGCTAACCTCAAATCTTGTTTCATGGCTCAAATTAGGTGTCCCCTCTCTTAGGAATCCCCTTATCCATCTTTATGGGCTAGATGCCCATCAGATGTGACCTCATATTGTCCCCTACATACCTACCTCCACAAGGACACTTAGCCCAAACTACTGTGATTAACCATTGACGTGCTTGCCTTGTCTGCCAGCCATTGTGTCCCCTGGTGGGAATCCCTATGTCTTGTTCATCTCAGTTCATCTTATCCCTGGAGCCTAGGAAAGTACCAGGCACAGAGCAGGTGCTCTCAATAATGTGTGTTGAATTGAAGGGATGGTGGAAAAGGCTCACAAAAGGGTAAAGGCATATACAGAAGGACAAAGGCAAGCACATCAAAATTAAGCCCAGTGTTTGGGCAGATGAAAATTACAAACGGGAAAACAAAAAGAGCTCAAAAAAAGAGAATAATGAATGCACTGAAAAACATGCTAAAGGACAGGTGATGGGCTGGCTTTTGAAGTATTTATTAAGAAGAAGTTTAAAACTGATGAAGCAGTTGTCTGTCCCTGCCTTTTTGTGTGACTGTTATGGCTGAGCCTTACCTATGAAAATGTGAAATCAGAGGGTTAAAATGATCAAAAGGTAATTCATTCACTTGCCACAGGATCAGAAGTCACTGGTTTCTGTGAGAGGAAACCAGTAGTCGTGTGTGTGATCCTCAATATTGCAGATCTTGAATATTCAAAGAAGTACAGTCCTTGTCAAAACAGACCCCTTGGATGGTCCAAGTGCTAATAGCTAGGTGACCATGCACCAGGATTTGTCCAAGACAGGCCTGGTTTATACCTGTTGTGACAATATAATTATTTCTAATGCCCCCCTATTACTCTCAAAAGTTGTCTGGGTTTGGTCAATAAATTATATGGTCACCCTACAAATAGTTAACACTTTTTGAGCTCTACTCGTGGGTCAGACATTGTATAAAACACTTTACATGAATATTCTCATTTGATGCTCACTATGATTCTTTTTGAAATTGAGATACAATACACATACCAGCAAATTCATCCTTTTAAAGTGTATAATTCAGTTGTCTTCATCATCTTCATTATGTTATGCAACCATCACAACCATCTAATTCCAGAATATTTTCAACACCCCCCCAAAGAAATCCCATGCTAATTAACAGTCACTCCCTATTTCCCCCTCTTCATCCAGCCCCTGGCAAACATTGATCTGCTTTCTGCCTCTATGGATTTGCCTATTCTGGATATTTCATATAAATGGAATCATATAGTATATGACCTTTTGTGTTTGGCTTCTGACAATCCTATTTTGCAATTGAGGAAACTGAGGTTCAGAGAGGTTAAGTAGCCTGCTCATAATCACCCCTTTAGTGGGTAGGGGAGTCAGGACTAGACCCAGGTGTGTCTGGCTCCAGAGCCCACATTCTTAGCCCTGTGATGTGCTGCCTCCTCATGTTTATTACAGGTGCTTGGTACATTCTTGGAACTCCTCTTTGGCCTTCTGTAACTGGGAGCATTCTTTCCAAAATGCCTCACAAATCTTCATTATTTAACAGTGGATTTAGTGTTTGAGAAGAGCCAAAAGTTGTAAGGAGCAAATATGGTAACTAAAGAGGATCATCAAGCTGGATCATTGCTATGGACTGACTTGTGTCCTCCCAAAATTCCTATGTTGAATCTCTAACCTCCAATATGACTGTATTTGGAGATAGAACTTTTAGTATATAATTAAGGTAAAATGAGATCATATGGGTGGGGTCTTTATCCGATAGCATTGGTGGCCTCATAAGAAAAGGAAGAGAGATCTCTCTTTGTCTCTGTTTCTCCACCAAGTAAAAACATAGCATAGTAAGAAAGTGGCCATCTACAAGCCAGAAAGAGAGCCCTTTCCAGAACTGAATCATGCTGGTGCCCTCATCTCAGATTCCTAGTCTGATAACTGTGAGAAAGTTCATTTCTATTGTTTGAGCCACTCAGTCTATGGTATTTTGTTATGGAATTTCGAGCTAAGATAGTTATCTTTTGGGATGAAAAATGGGGCATACCCATAAAGTCAGGAGAGTGAGTATCATCTGTGACTTTGAGAAGTATTTTCTGAAGGGAACATAAGAAATATTTTGAATGCCAGAATCAGCACTGGAAACAGGAGAAGCATCTATAATACACTTTGTATGATACTATGCTTTTCACTTTTATAATATTTATTGCATATATCTGGAAAATGTAACAAGTATAAGGAAAAAGTAAGAATAACCTATTATGCTGTTATTAATGATATGCTATACTTCATTCCAATGCATCCTTTTTTGAAACCTTAATTATATAGTATGTAGGGTTTTTTTTTGTAGTTTTTTAAAAGTCAATCAAGACACGGAAACATTATAATCTCTTTTTTCTAATGTTGTCAAAAGTGGCTCTTGATCAGTTAATTGATAAAATTTGTTAAAGTAGACTCATAATAAATCATATACATATAACACACAAACACCTTAAACTTTTTATTTTAACATAAAATATACACCTTTATATTCATATGCCAAACTTTTGATGTAGGACCAAGGCCCTTTTGTGAACATGGACTTCTGATTGTGTTCTTTTTTTGTCTTTCTTTTGTAAACCAAGGCCATAATGTATCACCTATGATTTCCAATATTGGTTTATTTAACATGGAACAAGAATGTAGATGCTTGCAAAGCAGCTTGAGTACAGAATCCTTCTAGATTTTGATATCTTTTCTCCCCCAATCTTTTACTGCTATCATATCCAAAACTAATTTGACAGCACATTTTTGGGGATTTCCCCTTATTGAATCTTTACAAAATAATCAGCTTAATTTTCATGGAAACAGCTCTTGCCTTTAGTGCTCATATTAATTTTTATATACAATTTAATTAAATTGTATAATTATAATAACAAGTAAAACTGTCAAAAATATGTTCAAGAAAATTATTAGTAAGCATGGGACTCAGTCACTTGCTGTCAAAGTGTATAATTGTATTAGAATAGCCTACTAGCCATGAGGGTTCATCACGACATGGACATCTGCCAATGTTTTAAAGTGGGAATGGAAAGCATTATCTGTGCATTGTTCAATGGAAGTTGGTTAAGAACGTTTCCACTGTCCTTGCTCATTAAAAAAAAAATTTAGACACGTACAGAGTAAAAAGTTAAAGTCCCCTTTATTCTATCTGCTTTCCAGGGATAAAGCTGTTAACAGTTTGATGTATATCCTTCCAGACTCATTTCTATGCATTTATCTATACATGTGCATTGCTGAAGTCATATAATGTGCCAGGCACAATACTAAGACTTTGATGTGAATTCTTTTTATTTTTATTTTTATTTTTTTATGTGAATTCTTATTTAATCCTCACAACACCCTATAAGATAATACCACTATCATTTCCATTTTACAGATGAATAAACTGAGGCTCAGAAAGGTTCAGTAGTTTGCCCAAGGTCACATAGTGACTAATTTGTTCTTCCTCTTGAAAAGACTTATCAAATTAATGTACATGAATCAAGTTAAATGTTTGGGTCCATTTACCTATTTATTCAGTAAACATTTATTGAATGTCCACCCTTTGCCAGGCACTGTGCTTAATGCCAAGTATTCAAACACATGATTTCCATCTTTAGGTACCTGGAAAAGGTAGACCAATTTGTGAGCTAAATGATTTGCCCTATTCATCCAGTTAGTAAGTGAGTAGAACAAGATTATAATCCAGGTTTTTTTTTTTTTTTGAGACAGAGTCTCACTCTGTTGCCCGGGCTGTAGAGTGCCGTGGCGTCAGCCTGGCTCACAGCAACCTCAAACTCCTGGGCTCAAGCAATCCTTCTGCCTCAGCCTCCCAAGTAGCTGGGACTACAGGCATGCGCCACCATGCCCGGCTAATTTTTTACATATATTTTTAGTTGTCCAATTAATTTCTTTCTATTT
>CAUYRT010072443.1:0-14411 GCA_963574885.1 Lepilemur ruficaudatus
ATTCTTAAAGTTAAACCACAATGTTTCTTTTGATTGTCTTCACCGTCGTTTTTTATAATTGAGTGGTATTCCATTGTATACATATACCATATTTTATTAATCCATTCATGGATTGACAGGCACTTGGGTTGTTTCCACATCCTTGCTATAGTGAGTTATGCTGCCATAAACATTCGAGTGCAGATGTCTTTATTACAGAATGACTTTTTTTCCTTTGGGCAGATGCCTAATAGTACTATTGCTGGATCAAATGGTAGTTCTTACTCTGGATAAAGGTCAATCTTACTGGAGTTTAGGTGATATCTCATTGTGATTTTGATTTACATTTCCCTAATGATTATTGATGTTGAGCATTTTTTTATATGTTTGCTGGCCATTATTCTGTCTTCTTTTGAAAAGTTTCTGTTCATGTCCTTTGCCCATTTATTGTTGGGGTTCTTTGATTTTTTCTTGTTGATTTTTTGAGTTCTAGATAGGTTCTTATTATCAGCCCTTTACTTGATGTGTAGAGAGCAAATATTTTCTCCCATTGTGTAGGTTGTCTATTCCCTCAAATGACAGTTTCCTTGGCTGTTTGCTCTCATGAGAGTTTCCTTGGCTGTGCAGAAGCTTTTTAATTTGATGAGGTCCCATTTATTTATTTTTGTAACTGCTGTGATTGCTTTGGGGGTCTTCATAAATTCTTTGCCTATTAATGCCTTGTTTTGCAAGTAGATCATATGCTTGATAAAACACGTGAGGACTGACTTGTATTTTAGAATGTGAAAGGTATTTTGGCTTTGTTAGAACTTTATCCATGCTTCTTAGGACATCTGTTCCAGAAATCCAGTGACGTTTGTAATTGCAGGTAATAGCCAATGCTGATGCAGCTTTTAGTATTTACCAGCTGCTGTTTAAGAATTTTATACATAATAACTCATTTATTCCTCATGACAACACAGTGAAGTAGGTGATATTTTCCTTGTTTTGCAGATGAGGATATTGAGAGATAGATATGTTAAGTAAATAGCCCAAGTTCACACACAAAGTAGTAGAGCAGATGCCAATCTATGCAGATCTCTTACCCACTTTGTTGTACAGACATGAAGCCTAATCGAAGTTTTCTTCATAAACATTTGCATATTTTGTTGTTGTTGTTAGACAAAGCCATTTGGTGGCCCTATCAAAAACAGTGGAAATCTAATATTGGTGAAATTGTTCACTTCTATTTCACTGGTAATTAAAGAATATGCTTGACTTTTATGTTGAAGGTAGTGCCATTAACCCAGCATCAACTGGGAAATTACTTAAAGCGGTTGGACTAGTCTGAGGTTCCTCTTAGTCAATTTCAGTGTTCAGTTATTCTTAAAAAAAGGTGTTTATCTTTGGGAGAAGGAAAGTAACTAATTGAAATCAGAAATAAAATTATAAATATCCTTGGTGTCTATATGACAATTTTGGAACAACCGTCTATAATGAACTAAACCATGAAACTTGTTTAGGTCATATTTTGAAAATCAGACTTGTTCTTAGGTGAAAATTTTATCATTACAAACTTAGTGATCTTGAAATTGTTTAGAACTTTGCTTAAGATATTTAGAGATGCAGGAAAAATAGAAACATACAATAAAGAGAAAAAAGACCAACATATGTTTTCATATTCAAGTCAGGTCCGCATTATATTTAAAAGCAATCATTTAATGGTTTTCAGAGTAAAATACTTAGGAACTTCATACGCAGGACAAACCATAAGGAAGTCAGAAATCATCAGTGTTTATACTGACTTCCCGAGCTGTGCTGTTGACCATTGAAAAGCACAGGCTTGAACTGCGTGGTTCTACTTGGACACGGATTTTTTCAATAAATACGGTGGGCCTTCTGTATCTGTGGGTTCCACACCTGCAACCAAATGCTGATTGAAACTCTTCCCAGGATGTGAAACCCACACACGGGGAGGGCTGAATTTTCCTATCTGTGGGTTCTGCAGGGCCAACTGTGGGGACTCGAGTATGCTGGTGTTTTGTTGTCCTTGGAGGTCCTGAAACCAGTATCCCATGGATACCACGGGACGGGCTGAATCCAGTTTTCCAAAGGAGTAAATATCAATATTAGTGTGAGTTTTACATTTATTTTTCTGTTCTTTTTGAATAGGGACCCCATAGTAATAGCAGTGGCAGTTGCAGATGTGGGAAAAGAGTGGGGTTTCATACATTTATGGTAATTTGCTGCCTAGTGATTAGGAGAGGCACTTGCTACTAATCCTGCCGCTTGCCACTTCAAGTAAAAGAGATGTATGATTTGTGAGCTCATGAAGAATTCTGAACATAAATACATTTATTTGTACTTGTACCTCATTCATCTTCTTCACTCTGGTCAATGTCCTAAGTGTAATAAGCGGTATGTTGTTAAAACCAGTATTGCCACCGTGATCTTTTCATGTATAAGACACTGTAATCATTAAAAAGAAAGACCAATATTGCTAAGCAAGCCAACTTTATCTCAATATCTTTATGGAAAACACATTTGATGCAGTGCATTAGGTTTAGTATTTATATATAGATAGCTTTAATAATCAGTTTGTCTATTTAAGGATTTAATATTATTAGTTAATATATCCAATGTTTCTCATCATTTTGATATTATTTTATTGCTTTGTGGTTGGAGTTCATTTAAAATATTATTATTGAAGTCTTTTTGAATAGACTGTTATTTTTTTTCTCCCTTCTTACAAAAGTAAAGCATTTGATTTAATAAAAGGTTCCACAGCCATGCTCTGGCTTGACAAAGACTTGCTTGGTTGATTAGCATGAATGAGAATATGAAAGATTTAAAGCAAAGCTGTCAAAGCAATTAGAACTAAAGTCCTCCTATCACTGAATAATGAAAATCCGTGCCTGGAACACTTTCAAATGTACCTAAGAAAATCATACTTATGCAAAATGAAATGAGAGTGAATAAAAGAAACGGAATAATAAAAGCCAATAGAGGTAAAATTGTCCAGGTAGCATTTTAATATATTCTTGCTGGTATACTTTAGATTTATGAAAAAACGTCATGATACAGGGTTTCTGCCAAAAGGCATATTTATAATTTTCAATTTAGGAATTATTTATTTAGGTATGTTATGTTCAAAATCCAGTTACTTGAAAATGTTTAACTTTGAAGTGATTTCTATAAAATCTACCATTTAAAATTTTTTCCTTATAATTTAACTATTAAATCAATCATTTAAAATGGAATATAGATATTGAAGCCACAAAAGAGATTACTAGACATGTAGTATTTAATATATACCTTTTCTCTTAATACTTTGACATCTTAAAAATCTAGACTATATTAATAGAGTGTCAGAATATCTTATATGATTAAGAGGATTCATGGTACAAAAAATACAATTGGAGAGCAAACTCAGATAACCATTTTGTATTTTTAGTAAAACATAATTGATTCTAGGAGATAATTACATCAATAGATTTTTCCCCCATTTGTTCAGTTATTTAGTGATTCAGTTATTTATTCTTTTTGTTCATTTGTTTTTTGAGACAGAGTCTCAGTCTGTCACCCAGGCTGGAGTGCAGTGGTGTGATCATAGCTCACTACAGCCTCTAACTCCTGGGCTCAAGGGATCCTCTTGCCTCAGCCTCCCAAGTAGCTGGGACTGCAGGAGTGAGCCACCACACCTGGCCCACTTATTTAGTACTAAACAGTTATTTATGCAATCTTGACAGGGTACATTTACATTGTATTTACATTTATAATACATTGTGAAAGATACCAAGATAAATTAGACATCAAACTAGCATTAAAGAGCTTGTATTCTAAGGAAGTAGCTGTGACAAATACACTATATTCTCTAATGCATTAAACAGGTAGAATATAAATAACATAAAAATGCCTATAAAAAGCTGTGTGATTTTAAAGAAGAGATTATCTTGAACTGTATTAAGTAGAGGAATCGCTATTGAAGAAGTTATGTTTGAATTTGGTCCTGAAGTATGTGTATGCACATTAATTTAAAATATTTTTGACTGCAAGTAATCCAAATCAAAGTCTCTTAAACAACACAGGGGATTTATTGGCTCATGTAACTAAAAGGGTTCATATGGAGAGCAGTGAACAGACACAGTTCATTCAGAGCTTCTCCTCTATTTCTCCAGGCTTACTATCCCTGGAGCTGAAAATGGAACTTGATTTTCCCTCAATATTCAGCTGCGTGGGTGAGAGTTTTGGGTTGCTGCAGTGAGCATGCATGTACTGTTGGAGATGGGAAAAGGAAAATGGGTCCTGAGTAGGCAGCTTGCAATGTCCACTGAAGTGTGAGTTAGACACTTAGATATCAGGAAGGACATTCAAGCATAGTGGGTCTTGTTAACATAGGAAGGAAGGAGAATATAATGTGCGTGAGAGCACTGATTGTTGCCGTGTGGCTGACATAGAGAAAGCCCAAAGGGAAGTTGTTGGAAATAACGTCAAAAGAGTAAATTGGTATCAGATGGTGGAATACCTTGAAAGCCGGGAAGTGAAATTCGGGATTTACTTTGTAGATGATGGGAGGTGCTCAATGTTTTGAGTAGTAGACTAACGCACATGGAGTTGCTGTTAGGGTCTGAATTTGTCGGTGCCAGGTTTTATGACAGAGTTATTGCAAGGGAATCATGATTTTTGGCTTCAGCACTTGGTTGAATGGTGACATCATATTCTGACACGGGGAAGAGGAAGAGAAACAATTTGTGAATGTCTAACTTAGCGCCTAGGAAGATGGTTGTTTCCTTACTAGAAAGAGGAAACACAATACACAAAAATTTGGGGTGTGGAGAGATGAGAGTCAATATTCAGATACATGGAAAGAGCTCTTCGTGGATCCTTTGCATGGTAACTCCTTCGGAATTCAATTTTTCAAATAATTTAATATTCACAGAATGTAATAACTTCCTCAGCTTACATTGTTTTGCATTTTGGAATGAGTTTTCACATCCAGTTCTTTTGACTTTAAGCTCAGTATTTTGTCATTTTAACATAGCTACCTCCATGGTTGAAATACAGATTGATACGTTTTGCCAGAATAGTAATTGGTGTCTAACATTTATTGAGGATTGTTTTATTTCAGGCTGGGCAAAGAAATTTTTAATATTTGATTGATAAATGTGACAATTAAAATCTAATGTTACTGAGTATTTACAATATGACTTTTGACTGTGTCAAGCAATTTGAATATATTATATACTGTGCTTTTGATAAGCACAAGCATCCTATGGTGTAGGTAGTGTTGTCATTTTCATTTTATAGATTGAAAAGGCTATGTAACATGCCTAAGAGTACACAGCCTGTTGGGGCAGAGCAGGATTTGAATCCATAGTAGTTCTTGCACCCAACCAGTGCACATTGCCACCTTCAAAGTGAGTCCTAAAAAGGGTGTTTTGGCATGGTGGACGAAAGGGGATAGACCAGAAACAGTCACACTTGGGAATTAGAAACATCTAATCTAGAGATTAGAAATTAGAAATATCTAATTAGAATTAGAAATATCTAATCTATCTAGAGGTCAGGCATCTTGTGGCTTTCTGATTTCAAGATTTTTCTTTTTTAGGCACCAGAGGAGGCAAGAAAAGCCTCATCTTTCTCTCCTTTTCATAGAAGGATTTGTTCTGTAAAATTTGGATTCAATCAAAAGACCACGTTTTATGGACCTAGAAGACCTTAAGGCTGCAATGTTCCCCACCTTTGGTTGGGAATTGAAGCCATGACTTGGGGTTTTATTTGCAAGGAAGAGGGGGGGAGATTAGAAAAAGAGAAGAGAAGAGGGCTAGAGTCAGAATCTGGGAGCCAAAGAATAAGAATGAACAACCATGAAAGTGGGACTATTAGGAGAGTTCAGTGACAAAGAATGCAATGGAGAGGAGAGTTTCAAAACAAAGCAGATGACTAAATTCTTCAGGGCAAAAGAAAAGTCCATTAGACTTGGTGACTAGAAGGTCACTGGAAGCCTCTTGAGAGGCTAGTTTTTATCAAGGAACAGTTACAGAAGACACTCGAAATAGGGTTAAGGAATGAATGCAATGGCTATTTATGGTTCGAGAGAGATAACATTGGAGAGGGAAATCTTGAAGATTCATGGGGTAGATAAAATAGGTAACGAAGCCTGGTATTGGAGGCTATGGGATGACATAGAATGAAAAGCTCTAGCGAAAAAATTAACTCTATGAAGGAAGACTAAAGAGAACAGTGAAGATTGATGAAGGTTATTAAAAAACAACACAGCTGCAGTGAAGTGAAATTGAAACAATCTTATTGGTGATCTCAGTGCTCTCAGTCAAGTATGTGACTAAGTCGTCAGTGTGCTTTTGTGTGATGTTTTTGCCAAATACCACATATACCATAATTAATAAATTCCCTAGAAACAAAGAAGATTCAACTCCAGCTGCCAAAAAGATAAGCTACTAAAATTAGAAATCATGCAAAATAAAACTGCCTGCTCATACAGATGCTTGATGAAAATGTACAACCTATAATGTTGTGTCCTAAGTGAATGTAAAGAGAGAGGGGAACTTACTCTATGTAAACTTGGGAAGTCTTTAAATTTACTCTCCTGTGTTTGCTCATCATGTATGCTTTTCCTTCTTGCCGAAGACCTTTGGTTGGGTTCTTCCGAGTATACAGCATCCACCTCTCTTTTTACCCTGGTTCATGCAAAATAAGAGCAGATTGCCTAGTAAGTTTTAACTGCAGTTTATTATCAATATTTTAGCTAAATGGTTAACATTCAACACTAAGTATGTCCCAGGAACTGATCCCTGTGAGTGAGATGTGATTTTTAGCCGTATGTTGCAGGTGAGGAAACTGATATAAATTATGTACTTGTTGATGGATTAACGCTTTGCATTTTGCTATAATTAATTTAAACAAAATCGTTATAATAATCACTGTAAAACTCTTTATGTGAAAGTGAAGGGCTTCCTTTTGTACAATGCGGGTTTTCAAGCAAGTAGGGACATGTTGCTCTACAACATTGGAAAGGAAGGCTATATTTGTATATATATACATCAAGTCTACTCTCCTGACTCAGAAGGTAAAAAGCAAACAAACCGGTGGGAGGTGGAGTTGATCAAGTGGAAAAGGGGTAGGAAGGTATGAGCCAGGTTTTTCCAGATTGACCCTCGTTTTGACTTGGGAAGCTCATTTTTACTGTTAGCCTCTCCCTGAACTGTCTATTGACAAACTGCCTGACCCATTTCCTCCTGAGTGCAAAAGAGGAAACCCGAAAACCTTCCATTTATTAACTTGCTTTCCCATATTCTATTCCTAAATTGTAAGGTTGACGTTTTATGTGTTTTACATGCTCTGTCACAATAAGTGCTATTGTTTCATTCATTTTTAATAATTATAATAGTAAAATTCATATCTCTGTCTATGCACACACATGCATTTGTCCTCTGTCATTTCTGCATCTGATAATGATATAATGACATTTTTAGCAAGTAAGTTTTTAAAAATTTAATCTTAATGCTTGTATTTATCACTCTGTATGTAAAAGTTAATACCAATGGATTAAGTGTATTTCAGTTTGAGAAGAATTTCTAAAACTTATGCTTTATTTAAATGAGGGTTTCAGTACCCTAAACAGTATTCTAGAAATCTAAAAAAAAAAGTTAAGACATCAAAACCTAACAGTGGGAGGAAGTGACTTGAGCCATGACAAGAAGAGGGTTAGAAGAGTCATAAATAAGTTAAATTAATTCAGAAGCAGCAGGGTCCCACAAAGATGTTACTACCTTTTGATCTGTGACAAAAAACAATTCCTTTTGTTCTTCCATGGTATATGGAGATAGCCTTATGAGATTTTTATCAATTGAATTTACAATATTCAGTGTTTGAATATAAAAGTAAGAAGAGCCATGTTCTTAAAAAATGGTGGATTAGAGTCTGCCAGAAATGGTGGCTTAGATAAGTGTATTAATATTTCAGGTCACTAGAGAATCAGTTGAATAAATCTAAAACAATTTGTATCTTCGCCTAGGGAGTAAGAAACCATGGAAATTATTCAGATTATGTCACAATTCCAAGATTATTTTTATTCATGTGTTCATTTGCATTTATCATATTTTTATAGATTTCAAAAGAAGAGATGCACGTGATTTCTACTTTTCAAATTGTTTAACTCAGTTTAATTATGGTTGTTCACTTACATTTAAATAAAATTATCTTTAAATTTATTTTCTTATACATTGATATTTACATTTTTCTGACATTGTTTATGATGCAAAATGTCTGTTAGGCCCATTTATTCCAGAGTCTTGTTTTAAGTCCAGCGTTGCTTTAGTTATTTTCTGTTGGATGATCTGTCCCGTCCTGTCTGTGGCATGTTGAATTCAGTCCCTGGCAATTACAGTGCTGCTGTTTATCCCTTTGCTTAGATTTATGACAGGTTTATCAGGACTTAACCCCATCATAAATTGAGAAGTAGCTATAATAGGAAAACTAAAACAGCTACATATAGGAAAAAAATAAGTAAGGAATCCTAGATTATAAGACAGTATACTATACACTTGATACAGCAATTTTTGGAAATAGCACCCTCATGGAGGCATTTTGTTTAGATTATTAAAAGTTTGTAGCATTTTTAAAATCAATTAAAGGGAGATTGTGACTCTTTGCTTAATATCTGTATTAGTGAAATGCATATATATGTTTAAGGAATATTATTCAATTAAGCTTTCCTTCTGTGATTTCTAAACTAATTTTTACAATAATAGTAAATTGCAGCAAAACAGGTCTAAGCAACAATGCTAAAATGCACTGGTATAGTCAAATTTCAGGTCTTTTTCTTGCTATGTTGAAAGAATTCTAAATATCAGCTTTAAAAACTTATGTAAATACTCATTTTGTATTAACTTGATTTAAATAGTATATAATTAACCTGCATACATTATGTAATTAATTGTTTAAGCAATTTAGGATGATATTCTTGGACTCAGGCCATATTGTTTTTTAGGCAGGTTTTTTTTTTTTTATTCTTGAGACAATTGCTTATTGGAAACATCAATTTAGTGAAATTCTTAGACTTTAATCAAATATAACTTTATGTTATATTATCTTCTTATGTATATTTTTATTATAATTCATAGTCACATAAATAACTTCACCTTGCCTTATAAAACCAGGTAAAATAATATAATTTTGGAGTTCCATATTTGTATGTGAGAAGTATTTAAAAATTCAAAGAATTGCAGAGATGCTGAATATTAAAATATCAACAAGTTAACCATTTAAAAATATCGATGTCTCATTTTAAGTATACAGTTATTTCCTAAGTATTTTTTTCAATTACAACTGTTAGAAATGAATTAATTTTAAGGTTACTATTATAAAGGTAAGAATACACAATTAATTTAAAAAGTTTACAAGAATATGGCCGGGCACGGTGGCTCACGCCTGTAATCCTAGCACTCTGGGAGGCTGAAGCAGGTGGATCGCTCAAGGTCAGGAGTTCCAAACCAGCCTGAGCAAGAGTGAGACCCCGTCTCTACTATAAATAGAAAGAAATTAATTGGCCAACTAAAAATATATAAAAAAAATTAGCCAGGCATGGTGGCGCATGGCTGTAGTCCCAGCTACTCGGGAGGCTGAGGCAGAAGGATAGCTTGAGCCCAGGAGTTAGAGGTTGCTGTGAGCTAGGCTGACGCCACGGCACTCACTCTAGCCTGGGAAACAGAGTGAGACTCTATCTGAAAAAAAAAAAAAATTTACAATAATATTGTCAATAAGGTTTAATTGTCATTCTATCCGCAGCTAAGGAAAGATTATGCACACAATAATGAGTAGTCTTTAATGCCAAAAGATAATGAGAAGTATGGTTTGGGATAGTTTTAGTTGAAATGTTACAAAACCAAGTTACTCTCAGGAAGATATGGGGTATCATTTGAAAAACTGTGGAGTTGCTATAAACCATCATGTTGCTGAAATGCATTAATTTTCAAGGTCCCTCTATACCACAATAAAAGTTTAAATGTGGAGCATGAGAACAGCTTCTTCCATTCTCAGCACATACTCAGCATTTCTTGCTTCCTTGTTAGTTAGCCTTTGCCTCTGTTTTGTTACCTGTTGGTTTCTATGTACTTGTCTAGTGTCCCTCTCATGTTTTATTCTTAGTTCTGAGCATATACCTTTTCTCGTACTTTTCCAGGCTGAGGCTCCCATGACAATACACTTATCCTGAACACCCTCCCCTTTCTTCCTCTCTCTCTTCCATATTCTCTCTGTCCTTATGAAGTATTCATGTCTCCTTGGGGGATAACTACTCTATCCCTCTGTATTAGTCCATTTGTGGACATGAATAGAAAATTTTCAAAAAAGATATACAAATGGCCAAGAAACATGAAAAAAGGATCAACATTACTAATCATCAGAGAAATAACATTAAAACCACAGTGAGATACCACCTTATACCATCAGAATGGGCGTTATGGAAAAGTCAAAAAACAATGGATGTTGGCGAGGATGTGGAGAAAAGGAAACACTTATACACTGTTTTTGGGAATGTAAATTCATACAGCCTCTATGGAAAACAGTGTGGAGATTCCTCAAAGACTAAAATAGAACTACCATTCAATCCAGCAATCCCACTGCTGAGTATCTACCCAAAGGAAAATAAAGCATTCTATCAAAAAGACACCTGCACTTGTTTGTTTATCACAGCACCATTTGCAATAGCAAAGGTATGGAATCAGCCTAAGTATCCATCAACCAATTTTTGGATAAAGAAATAATTTCATGATCCCCCGTGAAATATGACTCAGCCATAAAAGAGAAGAAATTGTATCTTTTGGAGCAACATGGATGGACCTAGAGGCCATTGTCTTAAGTGAAATAGCTCAGAAATAGTCCAGTACTGCATGTTCTCACAAGTTGGAGCTAAATAGTGAGTACACATGGACATAGAGAGTGGAATAATAGACACTGGGGACTCGAAAGGGGAGGAGAGTGGAAAGGTGGGGTGAGAAATTACTTAATGGATACTATGCACACTAATTGTGTGAAGGTTACACAAAAGCCCAGATTTCACCACTATGGAATATACCCATGTAACAAAATGCACTTGTACTCCCTAAATCTATAATAATAATAATGATAAAAGGTAAAATATAAAAAGAAGTTCCTACCAAAATTCAAATTCTCATGCTGCCAAACTGCCCACATGAAAAGAGAGTAAAGTATTCATAATGTAATGTAACCATTTACTGCTATTAAATACTCTCCCACCTTTTCCTTGCCTGTTAGATATCCTCCTCTTAAATGCCTTTTAATTGCACACTTACTAGTTTGGATTGCTTTCTGTGATCTGCCAGTGTAACTTCCAAATAATAAAGATGTTTTAAGTTAAAAAACACTTCAGAAGTTTTACTGCATTTAGAAACAAATTCTGCCATGTAAGTCCCTTGAAGTCAGTTATAATTATTGCAGCCTGTTGGGATTAGTGTATTGTAAGGAGATTACTGGGCTTCTTTACTCAGCAGCACAATGAGCGAGGGTGCATTCTGAGAAGACAGAGCGGTCAGTGTTGGAGTTGTACGATTAGAAGAGTTCTGGGCAAACATGTCACATTCCAGCACCCTCTTTAAAAAGCAACGCCAAACCAGTACATTTTCATTGAGTACTACTCTGTTTATACTCTTTGCTCTAAGGTATAGAGAGTGCAAAAATATAAGAAATGATTTCCAGTCCAAAGAATTCTGTAATCGTCTTGAGGAAGGGACATACGTGTTCATGTTGCTGTAAGCGTTTTATAGATTTATGTTATTAATAGCATTATTTTCATAATACAGGCAGAGAAACTAAGAATCAGACAAGTCTCATAACCGCTGAGAATTGCACAGGTGGATAGTAACACAGAGTTGGGGCTCAGATTTTTCTGTCTGGGTGAAAAGGTCATGCTCTTTCCTCACGTCAGATCAACTGGGTAAGAAAAGAAACGATCATAAAAAAACACTTCTGTGATGAGGACTTTAGCTGTGAGTATAGTCTAGAGTTGCTGTAGAAGAACTCAGGGAGGGCTAAAGTAACCTATAAAGGGCTTCATGGAGGAGATGAGGATTGAGTTGTATTTTGAAGAAGAGTAGGACACATATATACCCAAAGAAAACTGTAATCAAAGAGAAGGAATTGGAATACAGGCATATAAATAAGCTATATAGTTTAAATGAGGAAGCCAAAAAATGGATTTTTGTCACTGCATAGTAGAAAGATTCTTTTCGTAATACCTTGGAAATAAGATCGGATTGGGCATAGGTATATTAGCTACATGGATTGATGATATACTACCTATGGGTATAGCTAAATACTTTAAATATACTAACTCATTTAATTTGTAGAATAACCGTATCAGAGGTGTGCTGTAATTAATTCCATTTTATGAATGAGGAAATGGATTGTGCAGAGAGATTAAACAGCTTTTCCCAAGATCTTATAACTATAAATGTGGAAAACCGAATTCAAATTCAGATATTCTAGCTCCAGACGCTATACTCTTAACCACTATACTGTCCAGTGCTCTGGTAAAATGAGATAATATTACGTGCAGCCTTGAAAGTCATGTATATAGCTACATTTGGAACAGGAAAAATGGAATAATGACCTAGGATTGAAATGATGTGTAGGCTTGGTAAGGCTGGAGTTAGATAGTGGGTGGTGTGCAGTAAAATTGGAGAATAAGATTGTGAAATCTGAAATAATTTGTGGTCAGCTGAAAATATTGAAGGTGAAGTAAATATTAAAATTAACATGGAGTTTTAGACTCTAGGGATTGGGATAGTGCCAGTGTCAATTACAGATAGGCAGGTTGGTTTTAAGACTCTGTTTGGAAGGGCAAGGGGTTAACTCAGTTTTCCCATGCAGGATTTGAGCCGGCTGTGAAACATCAAGACATTGATACCCAGAAGGCATATTTTAGAACACAGGACAGATGATCTGCTGAGGATCACAGAAACTAGGATCTTAATTTGGGAGTAATACAGTGTAATGAATTTTAATAAATATTTAAGTGCATAAAAAGTTGCTGAAGAAATGCTACTAAAAGTGGGTTCCATGGACCACTGTGGTCCGCAAGTTGTTTCCTGTGAGAATTAAGAGTAATTTGTGTTTGTTTTATTTTACAAAAGTATTGTGAAATAAATCTGCAATTGGGATTTTAAAAAACTGGTTCTTTAGGATATTTTGAGAAACACTGTTCTGAATGGGTGCATCCCTTCAATGTAATGACCAATCAGTATCAAGTTCACACAGACAGATTGAGGCAACTTCCAGCATTTCAGCATCAAGTTAGGTTGAATTCACTTTATTCACTTTTGTCCCCTCCACTGCCCCCTTGCAGATAAGTAGGAGCCTGGGTCAGTGATCTTGCCTGGAGTGCAATGTCCTAGGAGTTGCAGACAAATATTGGCAGAGAGCATTGCTTTCCTGTAATACCTGATTAAGGTGAGGGAGCCAAGAGGCAAAATCCTGTAATGAAACCAAAGTCAGTTCAGAGAAATCATATCCCTGTCATCAATCCAAAGAGGCTTGGCCCAAGGCTAAAAGTGAAGAATAGAAAGATAATCATTTTCGCTTGGTTTGAGAAAACAGATAAAGTCATTTTCGTAGGTCATGTATGTGTTGCGATGGTCAGTTGTGAATTCTTTAGGCACACTGACTGGACCTGAATAATTATAGTCTGGCAGACAGACATCAGATCTGATTAACTTAACCTCAACAGGAAGAGGGCTTGGCTTATGTTTTTAAATTGTGCTTGTACCATTGCTATACTTCCTGAGAATTCTCAGGCTATTTTGGAGGATTTTTTTCTTCTTATCCAAGTCAGAAGCAACACATCTACATAATTTAACTCTTTCCCAGTCGAAGCAGCTGATAGATTTGTTTAATATCTAAAGTTTCTCTGTAACCCTGAGTAGGGAGGCAAGAAGAGATGGATATAGAGAATGCCATCTGACAGTAAGTGGTCTAGGAGGTCTAAAGAGTCAGAAACTCCATAGTGGGAGGAAATCAGGAGTGGGGAGATAGGTGGGAACTTTTGAACGACATCTTAAGGGGTCTTGCTGGTATATGTGATAAGGATGCTTGGATTGTCAGAATAGATGAGTCCTCCGAGTGAAGGAGCTTGATGCCAGAAGATCAGAGGGCACCGATCTAAGTCTTCGTTAACTCAGATTAAATGGATTCAGGAAAAAGAGTTATGAGGATAGAAAAGGAGTAGTCGTAGTGTCCAATAGGCCAGCTGATAGGAGAACTTTAGACCCAAGGATCCAGTTTTTGGAACTTCAGCAGAGAAGTCCTGGAGAAGAGGAAGAATGAAAGGACCATGGCTTCTCAATGAGAAGATGTTGGTTTCTTAAGTAAATGTTAATGAATATGTCTCTACTGGAAAGAGTATCGAACATACCCAG
>CAUYRT010072446.1:0-43770 GCA_963574885.1 Lepilemur ruficaudatus
GCGAGACCACATCTCTACTATAAATAGAAAGAAATTAATTGGCCACTAAAAATATATAGAAAATATTAGCCAGGTACGGTGGCGCATGCCTGTAGTCCCAGCTACTTGAGAGGCTGAGGCAGGAGGATCACCTGAGCCCGGGAGTTTGAGGTTGCTGTGAGCTAGGCTGATGCCACGGCACTCTAGCCCAGGCAACAGAGTGAGACTCTGTCTCAAAAAAAAAAAAAAAAAAAAAAAATTTAGTAAGCTACTGGTAGCCGCAAAAGTCACCATCAAACTAAATATTCAACAAGACGTGAAGGGTTAATAAAATTATCTTACAAATTGACTAAATGTGAAGGATTTTAAAATCTTTAGCTTGGACCATGGCACACTGCTCATTATGCTATTAAAAGAGAACTGGTGTATATAGTCAGATAGTTAAACAGAATCAACAATATTTGATAGCACAACAAAGTGACTATAATCAGTAAGTTAGGGTGTACTTTAAAATAACTAAAAGAGTGGAACTGGAATGTTCCTAACACAAAAGAAATGTTAAGTGCCTCAGATGATGGATATCCCAATTACCCTGATTTGATTAATTCACACTGTATGCCCTACAAATATATACAACTATCATATACCAGTAATAACTAAACATAAAAATTTTAAAAACAAAAATTAGTCCAGTATGGTGGTGCATGTCTGAGGTCCCAGCTACTCAGGAGGCTCAGGCGGAAGGATCGCCAGAGCCCAGGAGTTCACTGCACTCTAGCCTAGGCAACAGAGCAAGACCTCGTCTCAAAAAAGAAAAGAACGGAAAATAAGTGTTGACAAAGAACACTTAGAAGAAGTGTGAAAAACCTGCAAGTCATATGTTGCTGGTTAGGAATGTAAAATGGTTCCAGCCATTGTGGAAAGTTTAGTGGTTCCTAAAAACTTAAGGAACTGCCATATGACTTAACAATTCCACTCTTAAATATACATCCCAAAGAACTGAAAACAGGTATGCAAACAAGTATTTGGTACACCAATATTTACTGCAGCATTCTTCACAACAAATGAATGCATAAACAAAATGTGCCGTATCAATACAATGAAATATTACTCAGCCACACCATGGAACGGAGTACTGACTGACACATGCCACAATACGCATGAACCTTGAAAACACCGTGCTAAGGAAAGAAGCCAGGCACAAAAGGTCACATGGTGCATGATTCCCTCTATATGAAATGTCCAGAAAAGGTAAATCCACAGAGACAGAATGCAGATCGGTGGGTGCCGGGGGCTGGAGAGAGGGAAGAACGGGGAATCACTGCTTAATGATTACGGAGCTTTCTTTGGGTGGAGAAAGCGTTTTGGAACTAGACAGAAGTGGTAGCTGCCCAACATTGTGAGTGTGTGATACTAATGTCACTGAATTGTTCACTTTAAAATGGTTCATTTATGTAACGTGAATTTCACCTCAATAAAAGAAGAGAGGAGGAAGAACTGGGCGACTTCAAAACGGATTAACAGGGACCCGTTTACCCTCTTGCCTAAAACAACCAGAAATGGGCAAAACGTAGAGAACAGTGGTTTCCCAGACACCAGGTATCAAGCAACAAAGACTAGTGAGAGATCCCCGAAGGATGGGAACTAGTAGGATGAGCCTTCTCGCTGTCCCTGCTCACTACCGTGACACAGTTTCCAGGCTGCGACACAGGGAGGGAGGAGGAAACTGAGGAGGAGGCCAGCAGACTTCCCTGAGTTGAGAGTCTGGTGGGAGCAAGGCAGGAGTTCATAGGATATAGCACAAAAGAAAAAAGTTCTACACAGAGAAAGAAGTTTGAAGATCTAGCAGGGCTTCCCCTCAAGTATACAGCTGAACATCGCTCAGGATGCGCATACGAGGAAACTACTCAAGACCAGGGAAAGAACCACCCAAAAGGATTAGAGCTAACAGTGCCCTGTACTCACAGAGAACCAGAAAAGTCCCTGCTCTCACCAGCCAGACCAAAAACCTTTCAAATGCAGGGTCACTGGGTAAATGCAGTGAGACCTGTACCTTGGAAACAATTAGCCCTAGACTGAGCATTGATTGCTCCAGTTCTGCCTCACAAATCTTAATAGCCAAACCTGAAAAAGAGGCAAACTGCTTCCAAGTAACCTGTGTCTCATAACAAAGCTCCAAAATATAGGACTACAAAATATCCACCACCCAACAAGGTACATTTTACATCTGACATCTAATAAAAAAATTATTAGGCATGAAAAGCGCCAGAGAAGCAAGACCCACACTGAGGAAATACATCAATCAATTGAAACTGACCAAATGATTAAAATAGCAGACAAGGACATTAGAACCATTTTTATAACTATATCCCAGATTTCAAAAGGTGAGAGAGATTTAAAAAAAAAAGACCTAAATACAACTTTTAGAACTTTTAGAGATAAAACTGCAACATATAAAATGAAAAATATACTAGATGGGCCTCATGGCAGGTAAGACATTAAAAAGGAAAATATTTAAAGACATGGCAATAGAAACTACCCAAAATAAAAGAGAGAAAACGTCATTTTTTAAAATGAACAGAACGTGACTGAGCTGAGACAACTTCCAGCAAGCGAATATGGGAGTAATTGGAATCTCCAAAGGACAAGAGAGAGCAGGAGGACAGAAAAAATATTTTAAGAATATTATACAAATTTCCAAATTTTATGGAAATGATAAACTCACAGATCCAAGAAGCTCAACAATTCCAGTGCACAATAAAACACAAGGAAAAATATGCTAAGGCACATCATAATCAGTGATTTTTTTAAAAAAAGCAGCAATATGTAAAGAGGAACAAAGATAAGGATGACAAATTATTCATCAGAAACAATGCAAGTAGACAGCAGAGGTACATCTTAAAGTACCGAAAGAAACTGTCAATCTAGAAATTTATACCCAGCAAAAATATCTTTCAAAACTGAAGGCAAAATAAAGACTTTTTCAGACCAGCAGACCCACAATAAAACAAAAGTCCTTCGGGCACAAGAAAAATGTTACCGCATAGAAATATAGGTCTACAAAAGAAATGCGGGACAAGTGGCCGCTGCATCCAGATGAGGCTATATAGACGGGTGAGGGTAAGGGACAGACTCTACTCCTAAGGCGATGGCTGCTACTTACCTACAGCTCTGCTGCTTACCACATCTTGGAGATGTATATATGAAATTTTCGCACTTTAAATTCAAGGTGCAGTGTCAACCAAAGCATGTCATTAGCCAAAGCTGACATTAGCATGTCATTAACCAAAGCTGCTATGAATTAGAAAGTACAGATAAAACCTCTTTAGCCCTTCTTGTACTTGCTAACTCTCACAATCTAAAACCTTGGCTCATCACATCACTGGTGGTATCGTACAGTTGTAAAGAGGGTACAACTTCAACAGGCTTTGACTCAAATTAGGGTCCCTGGTAGGCAAGGACCATGGGCTGGTACCCATCTCAGGATCCTTGCCACCTAGCATGGCTGAGAGCCAAGCAGAGAGAGCTTGTTTTGGTTGTTGACTGTAATATTTTGTAATCTACAATTTCACTAGATTTCTTCAAAGGATGGCAGAAAACTCTCTGCATAGGTGAAATGTGCTCCCTATGACCCAAAGAACAAAATGTAAAACCTATAATGTGACATTCAGGACTCGGGACCATGGCTGACACACAAGGAGATATTTAGCATCTGCCAGATGAATACATTCGTGCATGCATCACTATCTTTTCTTTATAACAGTCAGCTCCTGGTTTCTGACAGCCTTTTGCACACCTGTCATAGTAATCTCTGTGTCCCCGGTGGTCTCGGTCGCTGCTGTACTGGTCATAAGGTCTCTTTCTGGACAGGTTGTTGGGCCGATAGCTTCCAGAACGATGGGCATCCATGTGCCGCCGGTCCCCATAATGGTGGTCCTTGTACCAGTGCTGCTCATACTGATGGTGCCTGTCGCTGCCCCACGGCGGATTGTTGCCACTACCATAGTTGAACTTTCTTTCCCTCTGCCAGTCTCCTCTATCTGCAAGAAAAGAACGATCTGATGACCGCAAGAAATGGCTGAATTTCACTTTCACTAAAGTTTAAACTGAAAGCTGACACATGCTACAAATAAACATTAAATTTCCTCCCCCTTGGCCTTGTTGCTGCTGGTTAACATACCATTAATGAGCTCTAATATTCCTTCTCCCAAAATTTTAAGGCAAAAGAAAATTCACTACTCCGCTCCTTCTGAAATCTCAAGCGCTGCTTTTCATCTTCCATACCTGCTTACCTTCCAATCTGTGGCAGACATTTCACTCAAAGAACCAAAACCAAAGAGTAATGTAGAAAATGATACTGCTGAGTTTCACAGCTGTGAGGTGATACCCTCCATTTTTATTTAACTGGCTGGTACTGTAAGTTGTGCTTGGTCTCTGAAAATCTCTCTAGACTACACTTACTGATTCTATTATTCTTCCCTAGCCTACACCAAAACAAATGGACCTCCTCCTATAAAAAGTAACTAACTCTGGACTTGGATCAGCACTCTAACTCTCAAGGGTAAGGCCAAAGTAAAATCCATTTAGCTTCTGTACCTCTCTTTTCCCCTAAGACGACTTGTACTTATTTGAATCAGTAAAAGTAGCAAAAATAAAGACATCCAGGGATGGAGGTTGTACCATGTTAAATTGTGGCCCCCAAGATATGTCCACCCAGAGCCTGTGAATGTGACTTTGCTTAGAAATATGGTCTTTGCAGATGTAATTAAGTTAAAAATCTCTAGGTGAAACCATTTTGGATTTAGGTTGGGCCATGACAAATATCCTTTCAAAAGAAAGGCAGAGGGAGATCTGAGACACAGAGACAAAGAAGGCGGCCGTGTAAAGATGGAGGCAGAAGTTGGCATGACGCAGCTACAAGTCAAGAAACACCAAGGATTGCTGGTAGCCACCAGAAGGAAAGAGAGGGGAATGGAACAGATTCTCCGTGAGAGCCTCCAGAAGGAACCAACCCTGCTGACACCTTGATTTCAGACTTCTAAATTCCACAACTGTGAGACAATGAGTTTCTAATGTTTCAAGCTACCTATTTTGTGGTACTTTGTTACAGACAGCACTAGGAAACTAATAGACGATTAACCAAAAGGAACTATGTGGCCTCATGGAAAATCCATCTTCTGTTTACAATTATGTTCAGATCAAAGACATGCCACTAATAAATGTCTCTACTCATTTTGCTGGCCTTCCAGCATTTTTTTCTACAGAGCAAAAAAATAACACCATTAAGGACCGTGTGCAGCTTAGAAACTGATACCATTAACATAACGTACAGTCAACCAGTGGCTTAAGTTCACTGCTGATCCAGGTGCATTTGACCAGAGGACTACAAAGTAAAACACTTTTGACTATTCAAGCTAAGAATTAACAAATAATAACAAAAAGAGACACCTTCTAAACATGCAAAGGATCATCTGAAGACAGCTTCAAATCAAATGGAAAGATTTCAGACAAGGTGTGAATGTCTGTGGTATTGCAGAGATGCTTCAAACTCAAGCCAAGTCATTCATTTCTAGAGTAAATCAAACAGTGCTTTTCTTTCTTCCTAAATCCTCCATGACATAGGTCACTGGTTAGAAAGTGTTGAGCTAGTAAACATAAGGGTGAGGAATCCAAGGTTTAAATAAAGGAATGCAGTTAGTTTAATATTCAGAATATAAAATAAATGGCATCATATGAATAACACAAAACCAGCCTAACACTAGAAAAGTCAGTATAACTAATACAGCGAGCTGTAAGAACATGGAAACATCTCCCAAACATTTGGTACAGTCATGAGCTTTCTTCCCCTCAACAAAATGGTGATTAATTTCGAATTACTTAGATTTTTAAGATTAGAGGACATAGAACTTATGCTTCCAGGTAGAGTAGCTTGTAGAATTATACCTTGCTAAAAACAATGAAAAAGAGCAGACAAACAAAAAATAATCTGTTTAAAAGCATCAAAGAGCAGCTAAAGCAATCAGGACTGAAATGAATAAGATTCCAAAGAGCAGAAAATCTCAGAGGTAAGAGCTGACTTCTGCAGCCAGTGAGGAGATCCGTGATTCTCGTCACTAGCAAGAGGCTGAGGACTGGACCTTTCCCCAGGCCAAGAACCACTGCTGGAAGAAGAGAGACACCAGCAGAGCTGTCTGTGGTCTTTCTAGGCCAGAGTGACACTGGAGACTTGAGGGGCTTCAAACATGTGACCAACTTTCCCTTAGCGCATGTGCTGAATCTTTAGGGAGCAGGCTGAAAGGCTACGCTGAAAAGCCCCTGAAAAGCAGAGCAGTTTTGGGCAGTCTCATGGTGCTGAGGAAACAAAGATGAGAGTTTAAGACCTGCTGGAAAAGAGGAGCAATGATGCGACTGGCCCTCAGCTGAGCACTCTGAAGAGCCAGAGACGGAGCAGATTAAGGTCACCTCCCACTCTACGTGCCCAGGAGAAGGCAGCGTGAATCCTCTCTGGGGAATGTTAACATCACCTAGAGCTGCCACAATTTTTAAAACATATTGTCCATTTCAGCAAAAATAACTAGGCATGTCAAAAGATAGGACTGTATGACTGAAAACCAAGAGAAAAGAACATACATTAAAAAATGACTCACAATAATTCAGATATTGGAGGAGTTAGGGAGCAAGGATTTTTCAGTAACTATAATTAATATTTTTTCTAATAGGAGAAAAAGATGAAGATTGTTTTTTAAATACTGAGAATTTTATCAGAAAACTGGAATGTATTTTTAATCAAATGGAAATTCTAGAACTCAAGTTTACAAAGGAATGTTTACTTCATTTTGATTAATATGGAATATTTGAATCTTTGTAAAGTAAATCTTATTCTCTGCTTCTATCTCTATATATGTATGTTATATATATTTTAGGTTTCATTCCATATGTTTTTTCCCCTTATTTTTTCTTTAGAAGTAATTCCTGCTCATTGTAACATGTAAGGCAACAGATAACAGACGAGTTATTAACTTCTTCCAATCCCTCCTCATCCTAAGGTGATTATTATTAATAGTCAGACATATAGGTTTCTTTCTCTATGCTTATACAAACGTATTATTCAAATAAAGTTAAACACAGAATTATCCTATGAACCAGTAATTCCCACTCCCAGGTATATACTTAAGACAGTTAAAAATAGGTATTCAAAAAAATACCAGTACACAAATAAATGTTCACATTAATACTATTCACAACAGCCAAAGAGTAGAAAAACTCACATGTCCATCACTGCATCAGTGAATAAACAAAACATCAATACAATGGAATACCATCCTGCCATAAAAATGAACAAAGCACTGACACATACTACAATGTGGATGAACCTTAAAAACAAGCTAAGTTAAAAAAAAGTCAAACTCAAAAGGTCACATGTTGTATCATTCCATTTATAATATACAAAATACCCAAAATAGGTAAATCCAGAGAGAGAACACAGACTGGTGGTTGCCAGGGGCTGAGAGGAGAGGGAAATGTGGAGACACTGCTTAATGGGAATTGGGTTTCCATTTGGGGTGATGGAGAAGTTTTGGAACTAGACAGAAGTAGTGGCTGCACAACACTGCAAATGCACTAAATGTCACTGAACTGTTCCCTTACAAATGGTTAAGTATGTTATGTGAATTTTACCTCAATACATTTAAAATCACAGGTGCCTGGACACATTATGAATTTTGTTGTTGTTACTGCTTGTTTTTCTCTACTTTCTAAAAATCTAAAATGTAAGCTCATTCTTTTTATTACCGGACAACAGTATTGAGTACAAATGCCCTATTATTCACTTAACTATTCCCCTATTAAAGGATCAAGTTGGTTCCAGCCATTTGCCATTATAAGGCTGGAACAGAATCCTCACACAGGTATGTGCTTTCATTTCTACGGGCAGACACCCAGACAAAGGATTACTATTGTCAAGGGGCCTGTGTATTTAGATATTTCAAGTTATTTTATGAAACAACTGCAGCAATTCACATTCTTAACAATTGGCATGTATTTCTCCTTTTAATTTTTGCTGACCTGGATAGTAAAAATATTGGTTAACTTACTGTTGCTTTAATTTATATTTCCCTACTAAGTAAGGCTGGTCATCTTGTCATATTGGTCACTTCAATTTTCTCTTCTATGTGAATTCCCTATTCTTCATCTTTGCCTATTTTTTAAAACAACATATGAGCTCAACAGAGCTTTTTATTTTTTCTTAGTCAAATTTCCAAAATTTTACTTTATTTATGTATTTATTTTTAAGGCAGGGTCTTGCTCTGTTGCCCAGTCTGGAATGTAGTAGTGCAATTGTAGCTCACTGCAGCCTCAAACTCCCAGGCCCAAGCAATCCTCCCATGTAGCTGGGACTACAGGTGCAAGGCACCACGCCCAGCTAATTTTTTAAATTTATAGAGACAGGGTCTCTATGTTGCCCAGGCTGCTAGAACTCCTGGCCTCCAGTGATCTTCCCACCTTAGCCTCCCAAAGTGCGGGGATTATAGGCATGAGTCACTACATCTGGCCAAATTCCCCCAAATTTTAATTCAATCTGCATTCTTTTGAGATTTGTTTCATGACTGTAATTTAAAACATTTTTCAGTTTACAAATAAAAACTGTATTACACAATGTTTTAAAATATGCCCATGTGTGGAATGGCTAAATAGAGTTAACATGTGCATTACGTCACACTTTTATTTTTTGAGGATGTCACTTAAAATCCACTCTCAGCAATTTTCAAAAACATAATACATTGTTACTAACTACAGTCACAACATTATGCAACAGATTTCTTAAAATTATTCCTCATATAGAACTGAAATTTTGTATTCTTCGACTAACATCTCCCCTCACAGACCCTGGTAACCAGTTTTCTACTCTCTACTTATACAAGTTGAAATTTTTTAGGTTCCACACGTAAGTGAGATCATGCAGTATCTTGTCTTTCTGTGCCTGGCTTATCTCACTTAACATAAAATCCTCCAGGTTTACTCATGTTGCAAATGACAGGATTTCCTTCTTTTAAAGCTAAGTGATATACCTCTGTGTGTGTGTGTATGTGTGTGTGTGTCATTTTCTTTATCCATTCATCTGTTCTTGAACTCCTAGTCTCAAGTGATCCAGCCTCAGCCTCTGAAAGTGCTTAGGATTTCAGGCGAGAGCCACCAAGCCTGGCCTTATCCACTCATTTGCTGATGGGCACTTAAGGTCATTCTGTATCTCGGCTGTTGTGAATACTGCTGCAATGAACACGGGCGTGCAGACATCTCTTTAACATACTGATTTCCTTTTCTTTGGATATGTACCCAGTAGTGAGACGGCTGGATCATATGGAGGTTCTATTTTTAATTTTTTGAGGACCCTCCAGACTGTGTTCCACAGCGACTGTACTAATTTACATTCCCACCAATAATGTGCAGGGTTCCCTATTCTCCACATCCTTACCAACACTTATCTTTTCTCTTTTTGGTAACAGCAATTCCAATATGTTTGAGGTGATATCTCACCGCAGTTTTAATTTGCATTTCCCTGATGATCAGCAATATTGAGCATTTTTTTATGAACCTACTGGCCATTTGTATGTCTTCTTTTGAGAATTATGCCTATTCAGGTCCTTTGCCCATTTTTTAATTTTCTTACTACTGAATTGAGTTTCTTATATATTTTGGGTATTAATCCCTTATCAGACGTATGGTTTGCAAATATTTTTTTCCCATTACATAGGTTGTCTCTTCACTCTGTTGATTGTCCTTTGCCCATTTTTCTATTTTGTTATCTTTTTGTTACCAATTTACAAGCGCTCTTTCAACATTAGCAATCTTAACCATTTAACTGGTTAAGTCATAGAGAATGTAAACTTTTCCCTCGGTCTATCACTTGTTTTTTGTTTGTTTATGGTGGCTACGTTCATCTTTAAGTTAAAATAATAGTCTTGGATCTTCATTTCATGCTTTTTATCTCATTAAGAAAAGAGGACAACTAAGTGTTGAAGGAGAATAAAGTAGAAAGGACTAGCTCTTGTCTTTGGAAAATGAAATGATTACGGGGTTTTGGCACCTCTTTTAAAAGCTCCACTGAATGACCTACCTGCATTACTGAAGTGTCTCTTATTGGGGTGATTGTAGTTATCTCTTGGGTGTCCATGCATCTGTGGGCCATGGGAGGCAGGCAAATGAGGCTTCTGAGGGTGAAGGTTGTGTGAGGTATGGGACTGAGATATCAGAGAATCCCGGCTTGAGCCTGAGGCCTCTGGTCGAAAAGGTTTCTTACCACCAATCATGTCATCTTTCTTCTTTTGCTCCTGCAGAGTACAAGGAAATCGAAGAAGCTTAAGATCCCCAGGCTTAATTCCCAAAAGCAGAATGAAGACCATCACCTCTAAAGAGTTCTCTCATCCTTGACTTCTGAACTGCTGTTTACTACTGTCTTACCAAAAAATGCTCATAAATTATTCCACGGAGCTCCCACAGAATCAGAAGCCTAACAGTGACCCATCTGCTGAGTTTGACCTACACTGTTGAGTACCTGTGAGAACACATGCATGGACTGCTAGACGTGGCCACACAGGGTGTGGAACAGGCGCCCAGGCCGTCAGCACTCTGGGGATCATCTTGGACCATGCAGAACCAAGACTACCAACTTTCCAACGTTACCTAGAACCACCCCTGACTGTCTAGTGAGAACTAGTTCCCACCCCAAAGCCATCAGCCTAAACACTCACTCCTTTACCATACAGGTAAAATGTTTGACATAAAAACATCAAAAATAAAGTTTAAAAAAATGGAATAAGATAAACAATGTAGAGTGACCTAAAATCTAACAACCAAGGGAATTATTATTAATAACTGGCCCACATCTTTCTAAGCTTTTTGTTGTGTTTATATAGACTTCTTCATAAAAAATATTATTTGGTATCCTTTTTCCCCTTAATATACTGTGAAAACCTTCCCATGTAAATACTTATTTCTATAATATTATATTTAATGACTGAACAGTACTCCCCAATATGGATATACTGTGATCTATTTAACTTATTTCTTATTGTAGGACTTCCAAGTCATTTCCATTACAAGCATGTTTAAATCCTTAATTATCTCTTTAAACTACACCCTTAGAAGCAGAACTATATGTTTTAGTCTTTTGATAAATCTTCCTGAACTGTCCTCCCCAGAAAGACTGTTACAGTGTACACTCCACTAGTAGGGTATCACTATTTTTGATACTCAAGTTATATTAACTTCTGATACTTAAATTAATGAAGCCCTTTACTATTACATGTCCAACTGATTTTCAAGCTATCCTCAGGGCCTTTCCCAACTATTTAGTCCCTCCTGCAGCCTTTCATGGCTATTCTTTCACAGACTTTTTACACTGCTTAAAATCTGCATTAATATGCAGCAGTATTAGTGTATTTTTCCTGTTTATTACTGATCTAACATATTCTTCCATGCAAAATTAAATTATAAACTACTGAACGGTACTAGTTCAGAGGCCAACACAGCACTGGGCACAGTGTAACAAGTACTCATGCAACAAATAACTTCTGAGCACCTACCCTGTCCTCAGCACCATTCCAGGCACTGAGGACACAGCAGCGTATGAAGAGACACAAAATCTCTCCTTCCCGTCAGTGGAGGCGGTAGGTATTAAATGTTCATGGATTGGCCCTGAATGTCTGGTGGCAAGTCAGCAGGTCTGCAAACGGGCACGCTACACGAGGGATACTGCCTCTGCAGCATCCTCCAGGTCACTTTTGCACCCATCCCCCTCCTCCAAAAAAGGAAAGGCCACGTCTCGGCACCTTCTCATGTTTCCTTCTTTAAATGAGTAGTTCCAACTACATACAAAAGCTGTAAGGACACCAAGTGCATGGCCCAGAAAGAACAGAAAAAGTATTTCGTGCCCACAATCCTGTCACCTATTAGGAGGCGCATTTATA
The DNA here is from genome assembly GCA_963574885.1 of Lepilemur ruficaudatus. Lineage (NCBI taxonomy): Eukaryota > Metazoa > Chordata > Mammalia > Primates > Lepilemuridae > Lepilemur > Lepilemur ruficaudatus. Next base: position 11,946 of record CAUYRT010072446.1, read on the forward strand.
AGCTACTGTAAGATATGTGCACGTGGAGAAGAAAAAGCCTGGTGAATAAATGACTCCAGGACCTAAGAACACAGGGCGACAACTCTTTGTCAGAATTTTAACAGTGTGGTCCCCATGCACTGACTATTTTGCCCATCTGGTCTTACTGTTTGACTACCAGTAGAGTAAGCTGAGAAACTGTACCGCTAATACAGTGAAGGAGCACACTGTACTAGCCAGGATGGGCTACGGACTGCAGCCCACATGCTCTGTGACCTGCGGTAGCTTTCTTCACCCCTCTTGGACCTGTGCCTCCGTCTGTAATGTAAAGGCAAAGAACCAGTGACCTTTCTGGAGCCAACAACCACCCAGGATCCTGTGACCACCTCCCCAGGAAGAAACAATAATTAAGAAGGAGTTTTTCTGTGGAACTGGTTTTTCTTTGTTTGTATGAACTAAGATTAAATTTGTATTTTACCTCCTCTTCTTGAGATCTTTTCTTATGAGCCATCTTGTATAACTTATGTAGTTTTCGAGCATCAAATTCTGTAAACTTGGAAACAAAAATCCACAGGTTCCTTTAAAAAAAAATTAAACTTCTGATGAATTATAGAATTAAAAAATCACTTTTTATTCTCTTTATGGATGGAAGGCTATTGGATTTTGCTGTGAAATACTCTCCCAGTATAGAAATTAAGTTACAGAAGTATTCTTTCAGGTCTTTGCGTCAATAATACGGTAAGTCCTCACTTGAAGTCGTTGATAGGTTCTTGGAAACTGCAACTTTAAGCAAAACAATGTATAATACAACCAATTTTTGGTTCTCATCAACGTTATAACAAAACAACGCTGAAGGAAACGTTATTGGAGGACTTATTATAGGTCTTTTTATGCTTCTGTCAAAAGAGTTTGACCAAATTTCTATCCCTGGTAATTAGGACTCTAGCTCTAGTCCTCAGAGTTTCCCTCCACCTTCCCTACTTCCTGGACTCTGTTACTCAGTTCCTCATCCCCGCCACCTCTTCCAGGTAAAGACCTACATTGGTTGGTCATCTTTGTGCTCTGCCCCTCTTTTCTCTCTGTCGTCACCACCAAAGCCTGTCCCTTCTTCCTTAACATTCTCAGTGATTCCTTCCCTCCAATTCCACCACACTCACCCTAACATGGCATCATTATACAAACGAGGAATGATATGATAAAACAGGTGTTTAGAAAGAGGAGGTGCAAGTAGTCACAATAAGTCAGAAGAAGACTCACATAGCCTCTCAAACTTTCTCACGGGCAGTTTCACCACGCCAAGCCACGCCACTGACAGAACATCTGTACAGGGTCTCTACCAAGTAAACCTACTGCATCGGGTGGAAAGCCATTCACCTCCAAAGGGCTTCGGTCTGCTTAACAAACTGCCTTTAAATGCTAAACACCTCCCAGTGCCCTGTCTGTCTCACTTTCAAGGCTTTGCTGAAGCCCGAGAACTCTGTTCATCTAAGTCATTCTACTCTGCTTGTCTATGTTCAGTCCAAGTGCACCTGCCTGCCTCGCAGAAGACCTCCCTCCCTGACTACTCTTCTGCATGTGGTTCCCTTTGCTACACTTGGTTTTGCATTTACCACTTCATGAAGAACAGTTTCTCAGGAGTCTCACCTTGTACTGTTTTTGAATTCTTAAAAGTTAAGGACCTTTGTATGAATTAGTACTAGCCAAGATCACAGTGACTGCACATTTAACCACAAGTCTAGCCTTCACAGATCTATACACTAGGATGACCTGTTGCTGTCTTCTAAATCAAGATTAAATCAATTAAAAGGAAAGCCAGATGTGCTCACTAAAGGAAGAAGTTGGTAACAGTGTTAAGTGGAAAAGAAACAACATTCCAAAAATTAGATCTTTCATTTATGGGTGTGTAGCATGCTATATAGATCATGACAGAAGTTTTCTTAAGTCTATTTTTCACTTAAAAACCAATCCACTGAGATTAGATATATTATACAAAGATAATATTATCCATGAGGTATACAAATCCAAGGTAATTGGTTTATGAAAGGAGACTTAATGTTACAACTGTCTTTTAGAATTTCCAGGCATGCTTTCTTAAAATATCACAAGTGAATACATAAATGAACATTTATAAATCATGATAACCTATTGAATTTCTAGATTAACTACATCAATTCAAATTACTACTTTAATTATTAAAGAAGGAAATGAGAACAGAGAACTCATAGTTCTTGTGGTTTTAACCCTTGTTTTACCACATGTGCTGGCATAGAGCCAACCAGTTAGCTGTATTAGATACAGTAACATCTGAGTATCAACCTGAAGTGAGTAAAGTAATTAAGGCTAGTGGATTTCTCTCCCACACAGGTTTAAAAAGAATTTATTTCTGAGACTAGGCCAGCAAATCCAGTATCACTGTCCCTCTCTTATAAAATACATTAATGACATCATCCTACTGCTTTCCAAAGGGTGGTCTCACAGTGGAATGGCCTATTTCAGGAAAAGGAAGTTAAAGCCTGCAGATACGCTGCCAACAGATGATGTTTGTTGGGGAAAAAGATTTGTCTTACGTGGCTATGCTACCTTCCATTCAACAAAAACAGAATCCATCCACACACTCTGTCAAATCAAACTGGGCAGATTCAAGGCCAAAGTGGTTGGTTACCTCCTCCACAGTTTGATGTGCTCCTGGTCTGAGTAGGCTTTAAGGCACTCGGCTATCCGGTCTCCGATTTTCAGCAGGCAGTTTCGGGTGTGTTCCAGCTGTTCTTGCACATTTAGTCCTTTGTCAGGTTTGTCCAGCTGTTTCAGTGCCTTTTTCACGGGCCTCATCCTCTCCTTGCACTGCAACAGGCCAACAGAGTAGAGACATAAACCACCTGCAGGAAAGAATTCTTCTTTGTTTGCTTACTGTGCCCTAAATTCCCACGTCAGAGAAAACACAACCCACCCTCATGCCATATAATTGCTACAGGAGGAGGGAAAGCCAGTACAGTGGAACAAGAATCAGAGTCCGAAACCCTGAGGTGCAAGTGCCAGTACCATTGCTTAGTTATAGGATGACCTTTTCCCACCTTACTTAACCTCTCTAAATGCTGTTTCCTCATCTGCAAAAGGGGCATGATCATGCCTCACAAGGTCATTACGAAGATTAAATGAAGAGCATTACTACAGACCTAACCTAAACACCTCCCACCTAAAACTATCTAAAAATGAAGGATAAAATATTTACAAATCCTCCAGCCTGAGCAAGAGCAAGACCCCATCTCTACAAAAAAATAGAAAAGTTAGCCAGGTGTGGTGGCATGCCCCTGTAGTCCTCGCTACTCAGAAGGCTGAGGCAGGAGGATCGCTCGAGGAGCCCAGAAGTTGGAGGTTGCAGTGAGCTATGATGATGCCACTGTACTGTAACTGGGACAAAAGAGTGAAACACTGTCTCCAAAAACAAAAACAACAACAATAAAACAAAAAACAAACAAAAAAATTTACAAATCATTTAGGCCTGAAATAAAGGGAAAGGTTTGCAAGATAAAGATGATAAACAGAACACAAGAATCTTTTTCTCTTCTTCGCCAACCACACTAAAACATTATAGGGACTGTCTTTTAAAACGGATAATCCCACAAAGACACGGAAAATGAGAGAGAAAACAATAGCAATGAGATACTGGTGGCATAGGAAATGCCTTAATAGACCTAAGAAAACGAAATCCTTAGCCAGCGGTGGGGAGAGCTGAGAACCAACCTGATGTACACTGCAAAATTACCCCAAAGGAAGGTGGCTCTGAAGCAGGGATGAGAGCTAAAATAAAAACTGGTTTAAAGTCTGCTTAAGAAGTAGCAGATGCCCAGATTCGTGATAGACAGCCCGATCTCTAACCCCACCAGCAATGGACATGAAAACTCACTCTTCAGCGAGGATAAAAGAAGGGCCTCTGAGCAGAGCTGCTCAGGCACTGTTGAGGGGCAAATCCACCACACTGAAAACAGGGACACACGCATACTAGATGAGCAACTGCCCAGTCTTCAGCCTCTCAGATCCTAGAATGAACAGAACTAGGCCTTCACCCTCCAGTCAGGAGACTGAGAGGTTCTTCACAAGATCTGACCACCCCAGGGGAAGAACACAAAGATGCTGACTATCCATCGGAAACTTCCCAATGAAGCAGCCCAGCTAGATCACTCTACAGTGGAAACTTTCAGAGGTGCTCGAGCCCTACCCACATGGTTCAGAGCTTCCAATCAGATGTTTAGTCACCCACTCTTAAATACGAAAAGACAACTGAGGATTACCAAAGCCATTTGAGGAAAGTCTGCAACATGAACAACAGAAAACAAAGAGAAGTATAAAAGCATGGAGAGAACCACAGGGGAGAAAAGAATGTGGAAATAAAACATGACAAGAGAAATGAAAAACTCAAAAGAAATAATGTGAGATAAAGTTGAGGGAATCCCCTGGAAAGTAGAGTAAAAAGAAGAAATGGAAAATTAAAAAAGATATACAGACTCTGATATCCAAAAACAAGGAATTCCATAAAGATAAAGATAAAACTGAGAACTTAGGGAAGAGAAAATTACCACAAAATAATTCAAGAAAATTTCTCGGAACTACAGGACATGATTTGTCAGCCACTGAGTATCTGGCACAATGAACTAAGTAGGACACGTGATCATGAAATTTCAGAATAATGAAAACCCTACAAACCTCCAGCACACTGTGGTAATTTCCTATAGCTACACACTCATGATGTGTGCATTTCTCAGTGTCATATTTCAATGTTTTAAAAGGACACGAAATAAAAAGATACACCACAAACCGAAAGATATATGTAATGGCTATAAAAAATAAAAGATTAGGATCAGGAATGAATAAAGGATTCCTACAGAAAAGGTAAGAAAGACAAATTACTCAAATTAAGCAAAGGATATGAACAGGTAATTCACTGGAAACACGAATGCCTAATAGATGTGAATAAATGTTCAACTATACCACCACTCAGTATTGTATAACCCTCAGACTGGCAAAAATTTGTAGTCATACACATTTTGAAAAATCCCAATGTCCATTTGAGGACAAGAGAAAGAATGAGTTGTGGAAGTCATAAAACAGAGTAACATGAAGCACTTAAAACAGAGCCACAATTATCAACACGTACAAACCTCAAGAACGTGAATGCTGAGAGAGGAAAAGCAAGTTACAGGATTCACAAGCGCACCATTTACATAGCTTTAAACACAGAAGTCAATACTCTGTGTTGTTATGGAAACATGGGAGCCGAGGCTGCATGGCACAGTGGTCAAGGACCCACACTCTCATGCCAAACTGTCTGGGTCAAAACTCTGCTCTATGTCTTAGCTGTGTGACACAGGACAAGTTGCTTCACTCCCGTCACATTTTTTAATACGTAAAATGAAGACACAATAACGTACTTCACAGGATTGTTGTGGAGAAAATATACATAACACAGTGGCTGGCTGTTTATGTGATCTATTACCATCTTTACAGACATAAGTAGTAAAACCATAAAACTACACTCAAGCATAAAAATCGAATTCAGAATTGTGGTTACTTCCGGGACTTAAGAAAGGAAAAGGCATGGGTTTAGACAGAGGAACACCAACGGCTTCAATTTTGTATTCTGGGTCTTAAAAAGTTCAGATTTGACAAAGCTTCATGGTGTCTTTATCAATGCCCATAACAGTCCTGTCCTGAAATTTTTCTGTATTTTTAAAAAATTTCATCATAAAAATACAAGATTAAATGAGTATATTTGTAAGAGCATTTTAAAAATGGTATGGTGCCATAAAAGTATTGGATATTACTTCCTCTTATAAGCACTGAACTAAGGAAGAACCAGGAACAGATCAGATAGCAGACTATGTAATTAATTTATTCATTTACCCAATTTACTCATTTACTGATATACTTCCAGTATCTCAATGGATTTTATGTAAAACATACTTGCCCTCTGAGAAGCTCAGAGGCAGAAAAGAGAAGAAAGGGGAGATAAGTATAAAGAAAAATAAATACATATATACATATGTGTATAGGTTTTAGATAACCCAGAGAAAGAGATCAAGAGAGGTCACAGGACATGGTCAACATTCCATCCTTTGCTGCCAAAGGACAGGAGTATTTTCAGATTCAGAAGAAGACAGCTTTTTTTTCAGCCTGAATGAGCTGTTCCAGCGCACTGATTTGTGGGAGTTCAGGGAAAAGGAGAGACAACAGAGAGGTGGGGGAGGGTATCTGGAGTATAGCACGATGAAATCTATACAGGTAGCTCCAGCAAGGGCATAAGGGCCTTTAAGACATACTGGACTGTACTGAGCCCCATGCAAGCCCTGGTCCATGCACTCGATCCCCATTGCCTTGTCAATCTTGTATAAGGAAATAGGGCCACGTTTCCCAGGCATGTCTTAGCTCTCAGCACACAGCATGGAAGCACATACAATACAGCACACTCACCACTGCTCTCACTCCCTCAGCCAGGTCCCACCTCCTCCCGTGCCAGGCCATGCCCTGGCTCTCACCACTCGACGTGGGGCAGCCTTCTGCACCTCCTCAAATCTGCACACAAGCAACTGCCACTCAGCCTTTGTGCGTGTTGTTGCCTGGCTTCGGTGTGCTCTGCCCTTAGGTTTATTTTTCCTTCAGAACTCAATTCAAACATCACTTCCTTAACCTTCCTGGCACTCCCTGACTAGATCAAATCCCCTTCTCACAGGAATAACACTGTAGTCAATTTCTCTCCTCCACACCCCTATCACAGTAGCACCAACATAATTTGTGTAGTTATCCGACTATCTCCCCTACTCAAATATAAAGTCTACAATGATAGAAACAATTATCTCTTCGACATGGTTAACTCTGGGAGCTGGCACACAGAAAAGATTCAATAAATGTTCACTCAGTGAACACTTGTGTTTGCCAAATGCCTCTAAGGACCCCTACAGCCTTTCTAACTGGGAACACAAGACATGAAATCCAGGCCCCAAACTTCTTCCTCACTAGAAAACAAGTAAGAAAACCTGTTCTTGCTAGCCTGTTTCAGAGCACATGGTCTTCAGATATTACAAGCAATGTATTTCCAAAGTAATGTGCTAATGCTTAGATCAACTGAAGCTCTGTGGCTGGACCTATAGAAGACAGACCACAGCAAGCACCAGAGCTGCAGACACTGGTGTCCCTCAATTCCAAGACTTACTATGCTGAATGTCTCCTGGTCCAGATCATCATCCTCATCTTCTCCAATAGGGACAGGTTCACTTCCTGCTGTAATATGGACAGGACCCTGAGATCGCTTTGATTTACTCGAAGATTTGGCATCACCACCTTTAGGCTTTTAAAAAAGAGTTACAAGGAGTCATCGTCATTTGTGCAATCCTGCCTTGCAATTTGGACTTCTTACCTATGTTGCAGTGGGTAAATAGGGCCCGAGTTTATCAAAAAAAAGCAAAATAAGGTCCTGAGACATCATGAAGACAAGCCTGCATGATTAACAGCTTACTCATATATGATTCCCATTTCTGTCTCTAAATGTACCCAAATTTTAACTTCAATTTCATCAATGATATTTTTGGGCTTCTCTTCCCTCACCCATAAAATACACAAAAATATCATTAAGAGGCTAAGACTGTAAACTGGCAGAACTCCTCTGGAGTATGACATAGCAACTTTTATTAAGAGCTTACCCATTGATCTAGGAATTCGTATTAACTAAATTATTATCATTGACTGAAATCTATATGAATCAACATGGATAAATCTCAAAATTATATTGAATGAAAGGTTGCAGAAGGATATATAAGGATTTCATGTACAAACATTTTAAAGCATATACTATGCTCTGTTTATGGTTATACAATATGTATATACATTGTAATATGTAGTACAAGTATAAAAACACGAATAGGAAACTTTCAAACCTGCTTCAGAGCAGTGGTTATGAGGAGGAGAAAAGTGGGAGAAGAGTAATGACATGAGGGAGAAGTAACGGGAGGGAGCCCAACAGCTCCAGCAAAGTGTTCACAGAATACAACAGGCATCTGCACCCCCACAGCCGAAAAAGCCACTCGAAATAACCATGAAAAAAATGTCAACAACAATTGTAATATCTGGGCAGAAGATAAAAAGATGTTTGCTAAATTGTTCTTTATGCTTTTATTTTTGAAGTAGTTTACATTAACAAGAGAATGTCTTTCTGTGGCAGCACTAATACACAGGTATTTGTCACAGTATGGTTTATTAGCATTAAAAATTAGAAAGCAGGCCGGGTGCGGTGGCTCACGCCTGTAATCCTAGCACTCTGGGAGGCCGAGGTGGGCGGATCGCTCAAGGTCAGGAGTTTGAAATGAGCCTGAGCAAGAGCGAGACCCCGTCTCTACTGAAAAATAGAAAGAAATTAAGTGGCCAACTAAAAGTATATAGAAAAGATTAGCCAGGCATAGTGGTGCATGCCTGTAGTCCCAGCTACTTGGGAGGCTGAGGCAGAAGGATCGCTTGAGCCCAGGAGTTTGAGGTTGCTGTGAGCTAGGCTGAAACCACGACACTCACTCTAGCCCGGGCAACAGAGCGAGACTCCATCTCAAAAAAAAAAAAATTGCTTCCAATATGTTTACAGCCAAACAGAATCCTCCCCATCTATTAAAAACGATTTTAACACTGATTTAGTCACTTGGAAAGCTGTGATATACTGCTAAGTGAGGAGAAAAGGCAATCCAAACAGCCAAATCTGATTTTTATATTTGTATGTATATGCATAAGAGAAAAGTTTCAAAGGTACTAATCAAGAAATCTACTAGAGTTATTACTGGACATTGGAATTACAGCAGTTTGGAATTACACAGTTGTTTGCTTCTATGTTTTGGCAATGATTAAAGGATTAACTGCAAAATATTTTGCTCAGAGGTCAGCAAGCATACATGCAACACTGTACCAATACTGTGGTTTGGAACGAACTTCACAAAACCCACAACGTAAAGATTCTATATAGCAGGGCTTTTCATCCATTTATACTCCAATAGCTCTTAATATTTGTTTTGACTCCTAAACCTTTCAAATATTCAGATTCCTTTGTGGATTGTGCTCTTCTAATATGAATCTGAGAACATATTTCAAGTAGTTACCTGTACAAGCAGATTTCTCTCACCTATCCTATCTCATTCAAACAACTCCCCTGCAATACGCAGTAAAAGATCAAGGCCTTCCTCTATTTTAAAGAATACCCCAAACTTGCATTACTCCTCTCTTTCTGCAAGGAGGGGTGCAGGCATCCCTCCAAAAGGCCCATCCTTCCTTCTTGGCTATACCCATAAAAAGACAATTATTCCATGGCCCTCAAACCCCATTCTATTTCTAAACCCAAGAGGGGAATTTCAAAGGCTGTGTCTATCTCCGTAAGTAAAATGGCACCAGTACCTTCTCTTTCTTATCTTTTGACTTCTTCCTTTCCTTGTCCCCTTCTTTGTCTTTCCTAGAACTCATTTGTTTCTCCTTGTTCTCCTTGTTCTCTTTCTTCTTTTGTTTTTTCTTCATTGGACTTTTTTCTAAGCCATCATCCTAGGAAACAAATAGGGCCATGAACTTTTGCCACAAATTTTATATTTACTCAATCGCTTTCTGGGGAAAGCAGCACTGCCCCCAGTGGTTCATCACTGGGTCCATACTTAGAAGCTGATTTTCAAGCATGCAGTCTTAAAGGACTCACTCCCACAATGCTAGACTCTCTAGGAATAACCAGCTGGACTGTAAAGGCAGGTGCTCTTTACTTATATCCTCCCATTTAATTCTCATGGCAACCCTTCAACATAGGCATCACCACGTTCCCATTTCACAGATGGCAAAAACTGTGTATATATCTGCAACACAGTCAGCAGGTAAGTGGAGAGGTTGCCAGCATTTGAATTTATGTACGCATGACTCAAACCCATGCTAGTTCCTGGGCCATTGCTGACTCTCTTGGGGCTAATTTCAAAGAGAAATTACACTACATGAAATCTCATGAAGTTGTCACGCACTGAAATAGCACACTGAGTGACACCAATTTACTTTTCACTTACTTAGACCTGAGGTTACAAACTGGCAGGCTTGAGCCAAACTCAATGCACAGGAGCTTTGTTTGGCCCAATAATTAACTGAACTCCACAGCAGTCACCCCCTTTACATTAGACATGAGCTCCAAAGTTAACCACAGTCCCCACCACTCCCTGTCATTCCCAACAACGAGGCTAAGTGTCACCTGCCATGTATCATTCAAGTTTTCATAGTTCCCTTCATCTACTTCCATTGTGCATAAATTGGCAATTGCTGGCTTAAATGAACAACTACATTCCTCCCTGACAGATTAAGCAAAGACATAAGTATTCTATTTTCATCTACTCTACATGTGAATCAAACACATTTCAAAATACTTTATTCCAGTTCATACAATAAATATAACTAAAATAAAAATAACCCTCAACTGAAATCTGGCCTCATACCTTGACTTCTCCCTCTTCTGATGGATTATCTGAATGCCTAGGAGATGAAAACTCAATTCCATGCTCATCTTTCATCCTGGGCACTTTGTTTTCCTTCTTTACTCGAGGCTTCCGCTTCTTTAATTTGGCCTGGAAAGGGAAAGAAAATGATAAAACTGTAAATCTAGTCCCTGAGAAGCACGACCAAGCAATATGACTCTTGGAACCAGGAGCAGCCATATAATTCAAACAACAAAACTCAGAGGAAATAAAGAGTGCAACCAATTTTACCTGAAAAAACCAAACCAAAAAAACCTGTAGGTATTATACATAGCCTACATTATAACGGCCACACTTCTTGTACCTACTGATTCCATTTTTTGGAATTCATCCTAAAGATGTAATTCAAAAAAAGGAAAACAGTCTGTGTACACAGATACAAACAAATATATCAAAGATAGTAATAACATTAAAAATCTGAAAGCAACCTTTATCTAAAAATAAGGAAAAGGTTAAAATAGTGTTTACTTAATCAAGTATGATAGTTATTTAAAGCATGTGTAAACATGATCTAACTTGTCTCTCCAGAGCCTAAAGCATAATACATGACATTCTCAATATCTTATCCGAAAAGTGACACTACTTATTGTCACCATCACTTGAAAAGAAACGGGGCGTGGAATTACAATGATTTTTTTCCTAAAGTGTTTTATGATAATATAGAGAAATAAATACAAATGAATCGGCTACAAGACCAGGCATGGTGGCTCATGCTTGTAATCCCAGCACTTTAGGAGGCTAAGGTGGGACGATCACTTGAGGCCAGGAGTTCAAGTTTACAGTGAGCTATGACAGCACCACTGCACTCCAGCCTGGGCAACAGAGCGAAAGACCCCATTTCTACAAAAAATAAATAATTTTTTTTTTTAAAAAAATGGAATAGCTATAAGAGCACTTAAGGAACATGCACACACAAAGGCTGCTAGTACAGGATGTAACCTGTATCCTAAATGTGATTCCCACTTGCTAGGCCTGAACTAAACTAAGTTGGGTAAATAAAAGGAGATCAAGCTCAGATGAGTTCATATGGAACTTAGTTGGCATTTTTCACTGAGCACGTGAGGTAATCACAAATGAAGTCCGGTTTCTGAATTAACTGTGGATGCCAACTGTCCATTTTATCCCTGGGAACCACTATTACCAGCAGTCCAGAGTCAGATGTAACAACAGGCAATCCCACTGGTATTTAATACAGTACCTGGAACCATATTCCAAAACTGAGGATAAAGTGGCAATAACGGCACATCTGGACTAGTGGCACTGGAGAGAGATCAGGAGTACGCAGAGGCAACATTTTAGGAGAATGGTTTTGTAAGAAAGTTGCCAAGCTGTTAAGGTCTCAGATGAACATATTGCCCATCAAACCATCATCACTGGAACCTCAAAAGCAACATCTGCCCATGAGGTGACATTCTACGCAGCCACCGAAGAGAAAGGTTTCTCTTTTGCTACCTAACACTGCGTGGTTGTACACTCAGCCACTTGAAGAACACCCAGCTGGCAGCATACTCACCTCTTCCCCACCTGGCACAGCCCCCTTCTTCTCCAGACCCTTCCTGAGCAGCTTCAGCAAGTAGTCCGCTCGGGTCTGCAGCTGCTTCCCCTGGGGCTTTTTATCTGTCTCCACGGGCAGAATCTTCAACAAGAAAAGAAGAGAACACCCACCACCACCCACAGCCCAGTTAGTGGATCAAGATAAACAGAGACAACAAAGAACTGAGTACAGTCCTTTCCCTCCCCAACCACCCAAAATATAGCCTCAGATCCTATCTCATGTCCATGGCTCCCAGTCACTGAGAATCCCTCATGAGCCGTTCTCATTTTACAAAATGGGATGGAGAAATCCAGCTCTCCCAATGGCTCCTACCTGTGCTGTTAACAGGGTAGAACAACTCAGGTAGGAGGGGCTTGTGGCTTCATCTGCTAGAGCATCCCAGCGGTCGTGGATTTCCTCCTTCCAGGAGCAGGGAATCCCTGGAGCTAGGTTAAAGCTTCGTTTTAGATTGAAAATGCTTCTTAGAGCATTGCTGGAGAGCACTGAGCTATGCCAGGACATGATAATTCATTTCCTGCTACCACAATTGGATCTCTCAGGCCAGGCTGGATTTGGTCTCAGTGTTTATGGCAGGGTGCTGTCACCCTCCTAAAACCCAGGTGGGATGAGCATTGTTGGATGTGCCAAGAAAAGCCCTGCCAGGAGCACAACATGGAGCAAATCCTAAAAAAAATTTTAGCCAGTCAGCTTTCCTTGCTTATAGCCCTAACTATGGCCTTGCTGTTTTCAACAGACAGGGTGGGAGGCTCAATTTTGTGGGAGAAGAACAGCCAATGTTTAATTCCATTACAAAAAATACCAAGGTGACATTCATTCTTTATGTGTAGAAGTGAAATATGGTTGTTTCAAATGTACTTTTAAACAAAGGGCCAACAACTAAGGCCAAGGAATGTTTTTATTATTCATAAACGTACTCTGGTATTTGTTGTAATGAGATTTCACCTATAATACATATTAGAATTTTAGGATTTCTCCTATAATTTCCCCAAAATTTCACATAGCTTTTATCTTTGCCTTTATTTTTATTTTCATCTATGAAACAGTGCCACAGTCCACTAAAGACGGAAACATTTCCAAGGATAAAGAAATCCCAGGAACTTACTATTGTGCTAATTTCCAAGTTGATTCCCCCCCAAAAAACTTAGAAATAAGTAATCGATATAAAAATAGTATATAACAAATCATCTAGAAATTTCTGGCAGAGTTACTTACTTTGTCAGTTAATTTAAGCTCTGGATCTGTTTTAATTAACTCCCAGTTTCCATAGCCATGTTCATAAATTCCCAGCAACAGGCGAGAATCGTCCTCCACTCCCCACTCTACATCAAAATGTGCAGCTTTGACGCGACAGGTTAAGCAATATCTAAAGGGATTTTTAAAACAAGACATTAGAAGAGGGGCCTTTCTGGTATGTTAAAGAATAGACAGTGTAAACACTACACAACCACACATAACTGTAACTTAAAATCTGTTTTCTTATGGCACAACCACTCCATGCATGTACACAAAATACACTCACTTTTTTTTTTCTTCTGGGTCCACAGGGATAGATTTATGCAGCATCTCAAACTCTTCTTCATGTTGGATAATAGATTTCACATTAACCTGAACTCCAGATATCTTGATTGTTGGACCTCTCCTTTTCCCTGGTCCTTTCCCTAAAATACACCAATTTCACATTAGAAAAATGAAAATTTCCTGAAGTTCCAAAGAACGCATGTTATCACCAAACCCTGAACTCTTAGAGCTTCTCTGTATACATCTCCAGCTTTTACTGGTAGTTCAAAGATATATTATACGACAAATATTTTCCTCAGTTAATGTTTGTAAAATAACCTTCGAACAATTCAGTTAAGACAGAATTTTTTAATACACTGGTGTTATAATGTATTTTAACCTTCCTGTTTGTTTTATACTACTTTGGTCTAAAAATAATAAAGTTAATAAAAGAAGATTCTGAAGGTTTAATATTAATGTTGAAGTTTTTCCCTTTTGTTTTCCTACCTATCCCATTAGCAGAGTTCAAAAAAACTCAAGTGTTTTAAAGATGATTCATACTTGATCTTTGTAACATTGTGAGTGAAAAAGTATGAGATCAAGTTAATGTCTAACATACTCGAAATGATGAACAAAGGGATGGCATAAGAAGGCTAGCCTAACCCAAATACCAAATTAAAATAATCTTAGAAGTAAAAATGAAACCCTGTCACTCTAACAAGAGTCCAATTTGAAATCCATGAGATAATACCATTTGTTTGTAAGAAAAATGCTTCTCAATAGAAAATGGGCAGAGTATATGAACAGTTTATAGAAAACAAAATACAAATGGAACTTAAAAGAGATGCACAACCTTGTTCATTAAAAGAAAAATGAGATACCATTTCTCACCTATCAGATTGGAAAAATCCAAACATTTAACAGTGTATCTGTCTGTAAGACTTGTAAACAGGTACCAACAAACATTGCTGGTTGTTATGTAAATGGCACCAGACTTACACAGGAGAATTTGGCAATATCTAAGCAAAGTACATATGCATTTTCACAGGACCCAGCAATCCCACTTGTAGAAACCTATCCCAAAGATACACTGGCAGAGATATGATATGGTACATTCATTAGACCATTATTCATTGTGGCTTTATTTATAATGACAAAAGACTGAAAACAACCCAATTATTCATTACTAGGGAACAAAAAGTATGAAGCAGCATCTATCTATAAGGTAGACTATTATGCAATTGTAAAAGGAAGAAAGATTATCTCTAAATAATGATACGGAGTGATCTCAGATGTGAAGAATAAACAGGTGCAGAACAGATGTATGTTCTCTTCTAAAGGTGAAAAGACACATGTACACAGGCTTAAACTGTACAAAAGAAACAATGGAAAGATGAACTCAAAACTAATAGAAATGGTGACCTATGGGGGAAGAAGGGAGCAGGGCTGGAGACCAGGGATGAAAGCAAGATTCTCCAAATGTACCCTGTTTTATAGTTTTGACTTTGAACCGTATAATGTTTGACATGATTAAAAAAAAAAGTTAAAATCAAAATGAGAAAAGCAATCCCGAAAAACTAAAAATAAATAAAAACAAGAAGAGTCTGTGTTTGAAGTTGGTGACATAATCATACAGAGAAAAGATTAACTTCTAACAGTTTTAAAATATAATATTTTGATTATACATCGTTAGTGGGACGTATTCTAAGGACAAAAAGAAATGCAAAGAAATCAAACTTTGGGTGTATTCTGGATACTTCAAGAAGCACAAATTCAGATCACTGCCCAAATCACTTAAGTTTCTTTCACAAAAAATATATCTTAAGTTTTGACTATATCTAAGATATTTTTAAATTCTATTAATTTCAATATCCTTAAAAAGAAAATTCCAGAACATAAATATTCACTTCTGTACTTAATAATAGCTAACACTGCAAACCACACACCATGCCAAGAACTTTACAAGTATGGAATTACTCAATTAATCATCCAAACCCTTTGAGGTAGGTACTACTACTCCACTTTGCAAACAAGGGGACTATATCTTGCCATAGGTCTTATAATTGGGAAGTGGCAGAATAAAAACGTCATATAACTGGCTGTCTCCGGAGCCTGAACACTTAACCATCACTCAACAGAACCTCCAAAAGGTAGCCTCACCTAGCACAGCGAAGCGTGACAAAAGAATGGGGGAAAGGGCACAGATAAACCACAGTCCGGGGAACGGCAATGACAACACCCTCGTTTCTTTGAGGTTCACTATGAGGTGTCCTGCACCAACAACTACTTCAGAGCTCGCTCCTCACAAGCATCCCCACACCTCCTGCTTTCAGAGAGATCACACATGACAGGCAAAAACACTTTATGGTGTCTAAAGAGAAAACACACTGCACATCCAATCTAATTACAACAAATTCTAGTGGCATGAAATCTCGATGCAACAAAAACGTTCACAATATTCATCCAGTATT
This sequence comes from Lepilemur ruficaudatus, assembly GCA_963574885.1. Classification (NCBI taxonomy): domain Eukaryota; kingdom Metazoa; phylum Chordata; class Mammalia; order Primates; family Lepilemuridae; genus Lepilemur; species Lepilemur ruficaudatus. Next base: position 27,965 of record CAUYRT010072446.1, read on the forward strand.
TTATTTATTCCAGTGAAGTCTCTAAACCCTTTACATGTGTCACAACACACAATATGTGTATGTATATCCAACATAGCTAATGATGCTTGTGGTCTATTAACGCCCCTTGTTTGCAACCAAAATACAGAGGCGTCCATCATTCAAACCAATTTAAACTTTCTGTAACAACGAAAAAGGAATCCATTTCAACCTGCACATCACCCTACACCTTGTGCACATTAATTTTGTTTGTGAGTAGATCTACTGGAGCTTAGACTGTTGAGCTCACATAAAGGCAGCTCAGAATACACACCTCAAAGCATTAGGCATGTACAGCAGCAGTCCCCAACCTTTCTGGCACCAGGGACCAGTGTCATGGAAGGCAATTTTTCCAAGGACCAGGCGGGGCCAGGAACAGTTTTGGGATGATCCAAGCGCATTACGTTTATTGCGCAGTCAAACCTCTCTGCTAATGACAATCTGTATTTGCAGCTGCTCCCCAGCACTACCTCAGCTTCACCTCAGATCACCAGGCGTGAGATTCTCACAAGGAGAGCACAACCTAGATCCCTCGCATGTGCAGTTTACAATAGGCTTCGCGCTGCTATGGGAATCTAACACTGCTGCTGATCTGACAGGAGGCGGAGTTTATGTGGTGATGCCAGCGATGGGGAGCGCCTGTAAATGCAGATGAAGCTTGGCTCACTTGCCTGCCACTCACCTCCAGCTATATGGCCCAGTTCCCAGCAGGCCACAGAATGGTACTGGTCAGCAGCCCTGGGGTTGGGGACTGCAGACGTATAGAATATAAGTCCATCCTAAAAAATCCCTTTAGCAACAGAAATCCCAGTCCACAAGTGCCAGGTTTTGGAGGCTCACTGAATAGACTTGCTGACTTACCCTCGCTGGCATTTTCTTTCAGTTGTTCTTCATACTCCTGCATTGCCGACACACAGCTGTTGTGAATCAGTTCACCCAAGCGTTTCAGATCTGCCACAGATTTATCTACCAGCTCAGCATCACGCGCAATGCACTCCAGCCTGAGGAAAGACAAATACGGAGACACTTCAGGGCCCCGTGCCCACTTTCTAAATGTCACGAGATACGACTAGGTCCAATATAAGCTTCTCCGGCAAAGACACTTTTCTCTGCCTTCCTTCATTTTTCATTCCAAGGCCCCAACAAGAACCCTTTGGACAGTGACTGAGGGCTAACACACTAATTTTCAATCATAAAGAATTGTGCCTTGGAATATGCCACAGAACAAAGTAATTCCAAAAAACAGAGGAAAGAAATAGGGAAAATAAACTTTGTTCATTAAATAAATGGACTGTCTGCTAACGATAGCATGTCAAGTGCCTGAAGACCATTTGCACTAGAGTTTGCATCTTTGTGTTCACCTTCCTTTCTCCAGCCTACTTTCATTCATTGCAATGTTCCTAGAAGCAGAGAACAGTTAACTCCTACTGTATGTTAGTTGATCTCCAAGTCATATGAAGTGTATGGCTATATTAATGGTGAAAAATCAGGCTGTCAGGTCAGGCGCAGTGGCTCACGGCTGCAATCCTAGCACTCTGGGAGGCCGAGGCAGGTGGATCGCTCAAGGTCAGGGGCATGAAACCAGCCTGACCAAGAACGAGACCCCATCTCTACTAAAAATAGAAAGAAATTAATTGGCCAACTAAAAATATATAGAAAAAATTAGCCGGGCATGCCTGTAGTCCCAGCTACTCGGGAGGCTGAGGCAGGAGGATTGCTTAAGCCCAGGAGTTTGAGGTTGCTGTGAGCTAGGCTGATGCCACAGCACTCACTCTAGCCCAGGAAATAGAGTGGGACTCCGTCTCAAAAAAAAAAAAAAAATCAGGCTGTCAAAGGGTACCGAACCCACTTTTCTATGTTCTGTTGGTTTTTACAGTAATTGGCTTAAATGGCAGTTTATCCCTGGGTGGTCCAGCAATAGTCCTTGAAAGATACACCTGACTTTCTCAGTTTTGCTGTGGCCTGCGGTTATACTTCATCACTTCCTCTCCAAAGGAAAAACACAGCTTATCATTTTCATCCACTCTAGAAGTTTATCAGGAGTAAGAGCAAGGAACCTGGCATTTTCTTTAAATCAGTGCTATTTAGATTTTGTACAAAGCAAAATATGGAACTACTTGAAATAAGAGTCTTCTGGTAAAATCCAACTTCTGAATTTAAATTTTCTGAATGTCTGTAGAATGGTAACAACAGTTAAGCCTTTTGGAAGCTGACATTAGTGAGGTGATATAAGCTCTTTGTATTCAATCCCGACACCCTGTTAAATAGTAAAAGATTATAAAATCACAAAGAGCCTTTGACATTATTAAATCTAAGAACTAGAATAGAAATAACTATACATATTCTTTTTAACTTGAGTTATCTGAACATCTCTTCTGGAAATTATTTCTTTGTACTATAGTTTTAAATATACTTGCTTCATCTCCTTGACTAAGGTAAAACCTTTGTATGGCTGGGTATGGTAGTTCACACCTGTAATCCTAGCACTTTGGGAGGCTGAGGGGGAGGATTGCTTCAGCCTAGGAGTTTGGGACCAGCCTGAGCAACATAGTAAGACTCCATCTCTACAAAAAATACAAAAATTAGCTGGGCATGGTGCTGTGCACCTATAGTCCCAGCTACTTGGGAGGCTGAGGTCGGAGGATCACTGAAGCCTAGGAGTTGGAGGTTACACTGAATTACAATCATACCACGGCATTCTAGCCAGGGTAACAGAGTGATAACCTGCCTCAAAAAAAAAAAAAAAAAATCTCTGTATGGATGGTCTGTCTTTATTATCATCTTTGACACCCCTCTGTGGAGGAACATGCATAAACAGATACCCAATATATAAATGTTTATTAAAAAAAAATGTTCCCAGCATTACTACTAAATGGAAAAGGTACCAAAAAAGGAATCTGCTACGTAATGCAAGTGAAAAAGAAGATAAACCATTATTACTGAGCTTACCGTTCAAGAGGGAGACCAAACTTCTTATAAGCCTTGATGAACCTGAGAATATGATCAATAAAACACATTAAAAAACAGAGACTTCAGTTACGTTAATGCCAATTTATCCTGTAATGTTGGCACATTATGATTACTTAAAATGTCCAGTTTTTAACCAAAAAAACATGGGGGACACACACACACTAAAGCATGATGCATACATGAGGGGCAGGTGCGGAAAGCAGTTAATTGTCAAAAATAGACTGGGTCCAAATCTTGCAGCTACCACTAAATAAGTTTCAATGTCTTTGGAACTAGTCAATTTAAAACAATATTCAAATTAAAGATCAACTTTATTCACAGTGACTGATCATAAAACTGTTTAGATATAATGGGAGAAATACAACTTAGCTTTAATATACTTTTTAGAAGGTACTAGTTTATGGAGTTCAATATGTAGTAAATGATTCAACCACAACTCTACTGTGATAAAGGCCCAGTATAGTTCATTAGCCTGTTCAGTCTACTACTGTTACTTTCAATTCCATACTGCAACAGTTTTCATTATTTTCTGGTCAATGATACGGCTGTAAGATTTTTAGGACCGTCTCAAATACTTTTTAGAATGAGGCAAAGTAAAATAAATTCAATCTAGCCTTCCACAAGTCTCTACCCTAAACCATGTTATACTACTAACCCTGTGTCATCATCCTCTCCCCAATCCTACAGGCTAACCACTAGCACCTTCATTAAAAACTAAGACTTCACAACACACCAAAGGCATCACTGTAATATGCCAAATTACTACGATAATCTGATTATGCAGCAGTGTAAAGAAAAATACTAAGAAAAAATGGAAATGAGAAAATGTGGTGACAGAAGAAAACGGGGCTGAATATGACATTAGCTAAGAATATTAAAGGAACAGCATGGATACAAGCATTAGGAAAGTGTTATATCTGAAAGTAAACCTGAGAATTATTCTTAACTCCACAGTTCTTCTTGATAAACCCTGAGATATTTTATGTCTAAACTATATGATGTTTGGAATTTATTTAAAAAGAATACTGAGGGGGAGAAACACTTCCAGAATGAGGGATTAAGAAGTTGTGAAAATCTGCTCCTCCATAAAAGCAACAAGATCATTGGCAAAAACTGTCAAAATCAACTTTGTTGGAACTCTGGAAATTAACAAGAGGCTTGCACCATCTAAGAGGTATTTATTCAAGAAAATGGCTCAGTAAGAACAGCAAGCTTTCTGGAATTTTCAACTTGCTCTATGCCATCCTCTTCTCCCCAGCTTCATGACAGCCTTAACACCAACACCTTCGCTGTGCCAACCAGCAGCCCAGCATCCGCTGGAGGGGAAAGAACAGGTTTGGAGCTCCTCAAAAGCTCTATCCCCAGAGAATGATTTGGCCTGGCTGACAGTACTCTGAGAGCTCCATTCTCAGGCTTGTCTTTATTTGACCCAACTCAGAACTCACTCTGTGTGAACAGCCTTGTCCACAATTCCTCATTGGTGAAAAACTATCAGACGCAAAGGTTGGTTTAACATAACGGCAGCCTGAGGCAGTATTACCAATTAAAGATGGCAAAAGGCTGACCAAAACTTAAAAGAAAAACTGGGGGAAAAGATGTCCACAGGGTACTCTCGGACCCATGTGCAGGTCTGTGTACATGCACAGGGAAGATGTGAGAAGGTCCTAACCTCTCGATTCTGTTGAGGATCTGTGCAAGAAGGTTAAGGTAGAATAGTATGCCTGCCAGAGCATTGAAACATGACCCAACATACACATCAAGCTCTGCACAAAGGCTGGCAGAATTATAGGCTCTAAGTACTGAAGAAAATTAAAATAATCTCTGTCCAGTCATTAGCTGGTCATTAAGCTAAAGGAATACAGACTGAAAATGACAAGACAGAGAATACAGATTTCAAAGAACTAGTTCAGGAAAGTCACTAATAGCAACAACAGTAGCCAACACAACTAACTCTGGCTGGCAGGGGAAATCCGATTTCCAGAGTTGGCTCAAATATTCACTTTTCAACAAAAAATGTCCTGTTTTCAACAAAAAATTATGGGATACACAACACAAAAAAGTCAGATGCATACACATGGAAAAAAGGCAGTTAATAGAAACTGTCCCTGAGCAACTCCAGAACCTAGACCTATTAAGATATCTTAAAACTTTAATCAGCTATTACAAATACGTACAAGAACTACAGGAATCCATGCCTAAAGAATTAAAAAGAAAGTATGACGATGACATATCACCAACTAGAAAATATCAAGAGAAACAGAAATTTTAAAAAAGAAGCCAGGTGCAGTGGCTCACACCTGTAATCCCAGCACTTTGGGAGGCTGGGGTGGGAGGATCGCTTGAGTCCAGGAATTCGAGAGCAGCCTCTGCCACAGAGTGAGACCCTGTCTCTTGAAAAGAGCCAAATAGAAATTCTGGAGTTGAAAAGTACAGTAACTGAAATGAAAAAAATCACTAGAGCAGCTCAACAGCAGATGTGAGCCACCAGAAGAGAGACTTGGCAAACTTAAAGATGGGCCAATTGACATTATCCAGTGTGAGAAACAGAAAAAAAGAGAGAGAGAAAAAAAAAAGACTTTCGTTTAAAAATGAAGAAGAAATTAAGACATTGATGGACAAAGAAAAACAGATAATTCATTGCTAGCAGACCTGCCCTAAAAGAAAGTCCTTTGGGCAGGTATGAACTGACATTAAACAATAACTGAAACCCACATAAAGAAATGAAAGCACCTGTAGGGTGTTAAGTAAATATAAAGACAGCATACATGCATTTTTATTTGTAACTCTTTTTTCTTCTCCTATCAATTTTAAAAGACAACTACATAAAGCATTAATTATAAAACTGTACTGACAGACTTAACAATGTGTAAAGATGTAATTTGTGTGATGACAACGTAAGCTGGGGAAGGAGCTATAACTGGAGCAAAGTGTTTATGTACCATCGAAATTAAATTGGTATAAATACAAACTAAACTATTATAAGTTAAGATATTACTTATAATGTCCAGGGCAACCACTAAGAAAATAACTTTAAAAAAATAGTAGAAGAAACAATAAGGTAATTAAAATGGTAAACTGACGTATTTATTTAACACAAAAAAAAGCAGTAATGAGGAAATAAAGGGAAAAAAGATATATGACATAGAAAAAATAGCAAAATGCAGCTATAAATCCTACTTCATTAGTAATTGCATTAAATGCAAATGATTAAAGACTCCAACCAAGAGGAAGAGGCTGGTAGAAAAACATTTTTAAAAAGATCCAACACACAAGTTAGATTCAAAGACTCAAATAGGTTGAAATAAAAAGACGAAGAGAGATAACATCTTCATTTCAAACACCCCAAAGAGAGCCAGAGTGGCTGCACTAAATAACAGACTAAAAAACAGACTTTAGGACAAAAATTGTTACTAGAGACAAAGACAGACATTTCATAATGATAAAAAGGACGATCCACCTAGAAGACCCATCAATTATAAAAATACATACACCCAACAAAGTCTCAAAACACATGAAGCAAAACCTGACAGAACTGAAGGAACAAATAGACAATACAACAATAACAGAGACTTAACTACCCCACTTTCAGTAACGGATAGAACTAGACAGAAAATCAAGAAACGAAAGACATCAACAACGTGAAACCAAATATACCTAACAAACATTGAAATAGAAGATTCTACCCAACGGTAGAAAACACATTCTTCTCTAAGTAATACTGGGGGTAGGGAGCAAGAGGAGTAGGGTATACATACAAGATTGAGTATAAATGCAGAATTGTTGAGCTAATAAGTACAAGGGTGCGGACGGTATAGTCTGTTCTGTCAATATTTGGATATATTTACATTTTTCCATAACAAATTAAACAAAGAAGAAAACAGATGTAGGTGGAAACAAAGACCTCAGTGTCAAATACATTGACCTAAGGACTATTTAATACACTATGCATTGGGCCTTAAAGCTAACTATCTTCATACTTTGTATTGTCTTGAGCCTTAAAAAAAAAAAGACATGGAAACCAGAAAAAAATAATTTGGATAACAGCAATTTTAGATCCTTTTTCTTGGAGGACAGAGGGGTGTGAACAAGATATCAATAAATGTGTAAGAAGTACTCACATAAAAGATGTCTGAAAATGATTTTAAGTGGGGGGAAAGACCAAGCTGTTGAACAACATGCTGTGCATACTTCCAATAAGCCAAGCTACACCATCACCAAACTGTTATCAGCACTAGCACTGGGGGACTGGGATTTGGAGCGGGGGTGACAGGGAGGGGAGAGGTAGTGAGGGCAGCCTGATGTGTACCATTTCTAATTTTGATATTTATATCATTTCTTTTATATACAGATACCTAGGTCTGTATATATGGATGTTAACTATCTCCCTATGGCTAAACTTTCTTTGTAAAAATGTTCTGAATAACCAGAGAACAGGAGGGAAACAAAAATACATGAGCAACAAGCAAAAAAGATATTAACTGAGGAAAACCGGGGAGAAGGAAGAATCATCCTGAAGATTTGGGGCATGACTCAGCTTCTCTTGCTTTTCTTGTTAGGTATGAGCCTCTGCCTACCCTGTCATAAATATCAGGGATCCAATCCCCCAAGACTTGCAGCATGCCCTTCCACACACGCTCCAGCCAGAGCAGAGCCTCCACCAACCTTCGGATCTCCGCGTCAGTAAACCCCTCCACAAGGTCCTTCCGCACGCTTCTGGGGCGCCCTCTGCGCTTTGGCTTCTTGTCATCATCAGAGTCATCTGTCTCACTCTCAGAAGCAGAGGATCTCTGGGCCTGCCTCTTAGACTCAGTGTCCGAGTCACTGTCATTTGTCTGAGCCTGAAAAAAGATTGAGGCAAAGTCACACTGTGGCCAGTGCCAGGTTCAAGTGGTGAAAGGACTAAGACCACCCCATCTTAATTTTTAGAACTCAGAACTTCCCATTGTATCAGACATGTCAATTTTCCTTTAACAAATAAGGAGAAAGAGGGTATGGAATGAAAAACCTGGTTAGGTTCAGCACACTTTCAGAGACATTGTAATGTTACGATTAAGTGAACTGGATTAAAAATATTTGGGTATTTCTATAATATTCAATATAAATAATACTCAATACAAAGCAGGTTCATGTTTACTTCCTTGAGCAAGTAACTTTACCTCTTTGTGCCTCTGTTTTCTCATTTGTAAAATGGAGACAATAGTACCACAGGGTTTTCATGAGGATTAAATGAATCAGTAAGTATAAAAGCATTTAGAACTAAGCCTGGCACATGGCAAGTGCTCAATAAATGGTAGCTCGTATTCCCTAGTATCGATTGACTATGATCTTGGATCTTAATTTCCATCAAAATGCATAATAAAATTGTTCTACCAACTTCATTACTGTTCCAAAAATCAAATTAGACAGTGCCTGTGATGGTGCTTTGTAAGCTATGAAGCTGGTATATGTTCCTTGTTTATAGTTACATAATCCTTATTAAGTATTTATACCAAGCGCTGTGAACATTTAAGGACAAAAATGGAGCTAGTAATTCCAGCTATTCGGGAGGCTGAGGCCAAAGGATTGCCTGGGCCCAAGAGTTTGAGGCCAGCCTGGGGAACATAGTGAGATCCTCATCAATTAAAAAAAATTAGAAAGACAAAAAGAGGTTTGACTCTCTGATAGTCGAAGGCAGTGGAAATTAGAACCAAAGCAAACTGTTAGGATTACTGTTTCTAATCTCAAAGGAAAAATGCAAACTTCTTTCAAACGCAGATCCTATTCAGCCATTTCACAAAGAGCCGATTTGCAAAGACCAAATCAAATGTCTCTGCTAGGTTTCCTACAATATAACGATCTGGAGGCCTGTGTCAGAACAACAGTGCAAGTACTTTTTCTCGAATAATGAGCACTTCTGTAGCCTTTACGGCATAAAAAGTACTTTTATGTCTTTTATCCCACTTAATCACCTTTTTAGTGGAACTCCGAATTCGAGGCAGCATATAAATTTCTTCCAGCTCCTTCTGCCGCTCTTCCTCCTCTACCTTTTTCCTTTGCTCCTCTGGAATGATCTCATCCCAGTCCTTGTGAGGACGCTCTTCTAGCTCTTCTTCATCTTCCATTGTTGCAAAGTTGGCAACCTTAAAACAAATGGACAACCAATGTCTGACGGACAGCTCCCCATTTCTAAACACCATCTGCTAAAACAGCAATTTATCCAATGTTTTTAATCTAAGCAAGACCCTGCGAATGGGATTCCTGCGGTATTACATAATCCAATAATCGATTGTCTACTAATTTCTCCTTTACCCCCACCCACACAAAGCAACTTGCCAAACCCTCAAGTTCATCAGAAATTTTATTGAAAAGCAGGGAAACAGACACAAAGATATAAACTTTTATGTGTTTTATCAAAAAAGTTATTAAATCATAAACATTTTCTAATATAATACTAATTGGAAATTTTAGATTTATTTAGATTATAAAATGCTGAAAACCTACTAATAATCCATGATGAACCTACAGTTCCATAAATTGCTACCAAACAGAGTTCATTTGAAACCATGTACAACTCAAAGCAGTCATTTTCATCTAACCTAATCGCCTTAATCGTTTTTGCCAAAAAATACAAAAGTTAAAAATACGTAAATATTTCAAATGCTCAAACATACACGTTAGCCTTAAGAATGAAAATGAAGGCTGGGTGCTGTGGTTGACGCCTGTAATCCTAGCACTCTAAGGCCGAGGCAGGAGAATGGCTTGAGCTCAGGAGTTCAGGAACAGCCTAAGCAAGAGTCAGACTCCGTCTCTACTAAAAATATAAAAATTAGCTGGGTGTCGTGGTGTGTGCTGATACTCCCAGCTTCTCAGGAGGCTGAGGCAGGAGGATCGCTTGAGCCCAGGAGTTTGAGGATGCTGTGAGCTAGGCTGACACCACAGTACTCTACTCAGGGCAAAAGAGTGAGATTCTGTCTCAAAAAATAAAAATAAAAAAAAATTCCGGCAGTGATGGCCTTCCCATGAGAACATGCCTCTCACAAAGGATCTCCTTCATCCCTCTCCAGAAGAGTAGAAGAGGAAACACAAGAAGAAGAGCCTGGTGCAGAGCCCAAATTCCTACTTCATGGCTGTGAAATGCCCAAGACGCTATAAAACCACCATGGTGTTTAGCCAGGCACAAACCTCAGTTCTGTGTGTTGGCTGCTCCACTGTCCTCTGCCAGCCTACAGGAGGAAAGGCGAGGCTTACAGAAGGATGTTCCTTCAGAGGGAAGCAGCACTAAACGTACCCTGCTTGAACGAATGGGAAACTATCCCAATAAACACATTTTGGATTAAAAAAAAAAAAGAAAGAAAATGAAAACATAAAATGGAAAAAATTTAAACAAACTTGGAAGAATATTTACTTCCTATCAAATATTATTTCACATCTGATATATATTTGTACTAAAACTGTATGTATCCTAGAAAGAAAACCATCTAAGCGTATGCAATTCAAAGAACCAAACTATGGCTAAACAGAAACATCCACCAGCTCAGGACAGCCTGTGGCAGAGGCAGGCAGGCCCAGCCTGGGCTCCACATTCTCATTATTCTTTGCTTCCCAGCCTTAGAGACTGTAATAAAGTACAAAAGAGCTTTTGGAGGTTCCATTCCTCAAAGTCATTTGCAGCTGACAGTGAAGTCAAGTCGGAATCTTTATACTTTTGGCCAAAATTAACTCTTTAACTTCTAAAAAGGATATTAATATCTTTACAGTCAGATCTTTTCATATTTCAAGATAAAACAAGAGGAATAATTTTTGAAATTGTTCAAAACTGAATTATCTGACCAATCTCTCAAATTAAGGACTGTGGGTAATTAATTACTTTAGATCTGACTTTTAAAACAGCTAGAGGAAAATAATAAAAATTGATGTAAAATATGCATCTATGTTGGTGGTTAATGCAGTTGGAAATTTTAACTTTTCCAAAGATGGTGTCGTGATTAGGGCTAACGGCCAGACCACCTGCCCAGGATGTGACCACAGCTCTACTTACGTGTGATTTTAACGCATTTACTTAACCTCCCTGTGCCTGTTTCCTCATCTGTAAATGAAGATAATACTTCATCACAGGCTTGTTATAAGTATTTTAAAGGAGTCAATATATATAAAGTACTTAAAACAGTGCTTGAAACACCATAAGATTTATAAAGTGTTGGTTATCATTTCTGAAGAAAATGGTAATCTTGTATCTCAGAAAGTGTTTGCTGTGTTTCCAACATGCTAAATGAGGGTTAAAAAGAAAAAAAGGATTATCGGGGAAAAGTAATGTTCATTGAGTTGAAGTACTCCACAAATAGTCCCTGAAATAAGCAAACTCCTACGTTAAATCATATCATTTGACCAGGTACTGAAACATAATGACCAAAAAGGCTTTAGGAAGATAAAAGCAACCAGTAATGTGATGGATGACCACTTTTGAATAATCTGTAATATGTCGAAATTCCTAGACTTAAATAATCATATAATATTCTGACCAAGACACATAATGAAGATTGTATGTTTAGAGGGAATAGTAGTCACAGAGGTGGAATCCATTTGAAAGTGCAACGAACTGACTGTTTGTGTTCCCTCAAAACTCATGCGATGAAGTCCTAACTCCCAATGTAACGTATCAGGAGGTGGTGATGACTCTGGGAGGCAATTAGGTCAAGAAGGTAGAGCCCTAGTGATGGGATTAGTGCCCTTACAAAAGGGACCCCCCAGAGAGCTCTCTAGTCTCGCTGTCTATCCTGTGAGGATACAAGAAGTCAGCAGTTTGCAACCCAAAAACAAGCCCTCACCAGAACTCGACCACATGGGCACCCTGATCTTGGAAATCAAGGCTCCAGAACTGTGGGAAATAAATTTCTGTTGTTATAAACCACCAAGTCTATGGTACTTTGTTGCAGCAGCCCAAACTGACCGTAAGAACACTAATAATTCACGTTCATCCTTTTCCCCCCTATCCTGTGTATCCTGGAGACACATTAACTCTGATCCTATAACTCTGTGACCCACTCAACACTTTTCCTTGTTCTTCCACTGAAACAACTTCTACCTACGGCCAGCTTTGCGGCTCATCACACGGTATCACTTCCTTCCAAGCAATTCACCCAATCTCTCATCAGCCCTAACCATCATTCTAATCACCAGATCTCTCTTGCTTCTCGTAACTGCATGGAATCAACCCACGGTCAATCCTTTCACTCATGTTCTCACATCAATCTTGGAAACCTTTGCCAGTATGGCTTTCCTGTGCCTCCCAAGCCAATCCCCCACCTTGGGATTGCCAATGGATCCAATTTCTCTGACCTCAAGTATTGCTGGAAAAAGTCATATGACCCTGCTGACTGCTCCACAGCAAAGCCATATCATCTAAATTCAGGTGACTCCCTATCAAGTTCCTCCCCACAACTCCCTGCTCCATCTTTTCCACTTCTCAGCAAACACCTCATTTACTTTACTGCAAAGTAAGGTCATAAATTAAACTCCCACATCTTCTCTCTCCTCCTCCTCCCTAAAGTGTACTTGTCCTTTTTCTTTTCAAGGCCAAATCCTCCACTTGTGCTTTTGACTGTATCTCTTCCAGTCTCCTCTGGGGCAATGTGCCAACAAATCGTCTTCTTTCCTTAGAGCCTTCAACAGCTCCCTATTCTCACGTTCTCCCCTCAACCTAGAAATACAGCAACATCATTCAAAAACCTTGCCTTGCTTGACCCTTCTCATCGTGTAACTTCCCTTCCCTGCACTCTGTCACTAAGCTTTTTAATAACATCTATACTCAGTGCTATCCATCTGGTACCCAGCCTCTGCGTTCAGTTCTCATCCCATCTCATCAATTTCCTGTTCTATCAGACACCAGTGACCACCCCTTTCTCTCCTTTTACCAAAAAAAATCTCAAGTCATCGAGAACCTTCTAATTGTCACCAATAGTTTTCATACCGTTGACCACTCTTCGGCATCTGACTCTGTTCATGTCTCCCACAGCCCTCCACAGTCCCGGTTCTCCACCTAGCCCGCACATCCTCAGTCCTCTTCACTGACTTCTCTTCCTCTGCACAGGAGAGCCCACTTCAGTGGTTACCTTCAGTGGTGAGGACTGGAGAATCTACTTTCACAACATACTGATCACTCAGAGAACGATACTGAGGACGCGAGCCGATTCAGGTAAAGGGAAAAGCACAGTGCCTAGGCACAAAGAAAGTGCTCGCAGACACTAGTGAGCATTAGTTAACGAATCAATGCTGAGAACTCTGCCGCAACGATCTGCATACCTTAAACTGTGACAGAAGCTCATCTGTTGCACTTGTTGACACTTCATTCTCTCTGGTTTCAGCCAAGCGCAAAATTTCATCTATATCCATTTCCTGAAAGAACAAAAGCAACACAAACATAGTGAAAAGTGAATAGTGATCATCATTTACTGAAAATGTGTCATGCAAACAAACCAGCTCTCCTCTCTAATATTCCATTGGCTTTTACAGTCTAATGTTTCAAACTATTGTTTATACAAATAACAAGGTGAAACTTCAGAAATTAAAAGAAATAAAAATAAGTGTGGGGGGGTGGTACACAAAGGCAGATTCTTCAAATTCTTTGTTCATTGTTTCCTATTCAATTTAGTAAGAGCTTTGAGCTTCACAGGAAAAAAAAAGAAACTATGTCCTTCAAGTAATTACTTTTTCTTTATAAAAGCCTCTAACACAGACTCACAATCTTCTTACAGAAAAATTTAGACACTTACAGATGATACTTCTTAAAAAATTTTCTGTTTTCTCATTGTTAATTACCTGAGGTTCTGACTCCTCCCCTTCAAGTTCTTTGAAGAGATCCTCTGCTCCAAATTTCAAAATAGCTGTCAGCTCTTCTTTATTAAAAGGATTTGAGCTGTGGAAGTAAAATGTAGTTGGAATCTCTTAGGAATGTCAATCTCTAACAAGTTCTACTTGACAATAACTATCTTTTAGAAAGGGGTAAAATAACTGGTGAAAATGTAAATTCTGCCTCATGAAAAATGATTTCTCAGATATTTCATTTTTTATCCACAGGCTGAGTCTGTGGTGATAACCCTAACCCAGCAGAAGACTAGAAAATCAACTACGGTCCTGTTGGCTCACCTATTACATGGTTAAACAAGAAAGATGATTAATAACATGAAAGAACCGAGTTCTTCTCTCTGCCCTTTGACTCAGAAAGTTGTCATTCACCAAAAATTTTCAACCTTCTAACCTCTGGTCCAAAATAAAAGAGCCAAGTTTTTTTCATCTAGGTTCCTCTTAAATGGAAAATTACATGAAAACATTCCATGTAGGAAGGGCTAATTTGAATTCACCTTTAACATAGCTGCAGCACTGCCACAGAAGACATTCAACTGGTCAAAATGGAAACTCCATAGGAGAAACAAATAGTTGTGCTTCTTCCTATAGCCAAATGAACCTTCACCACTTTCCTTTTTTGCCCTTCTGTTTTCAATAGGAAAAAAATCACAACAATCTCCACAGAGACATTTTTACCAATAGTAAAAAAACAGCTTCCAATTCAGCCTGGCGAATTCTCACTGCTGAAAAGTCACAGGTGATGACACTGTGCTGGGCTGACACCCAACACACACAGCTCCACTGCTGCGGCTGTGACATGTCGTGGAGCCAAAAGCAAAGGCAAGGGAGAGGGAAAGAATAGGGAGAGGGTAAGCAGTGGGTTGACGGGCAATGAAAGAAGAAACAGAAAAAGCAAACTAAAATAAAAATGTCATCCTTCTTGTGGTCACGGCCTGGCCGATTCCAGGTGAGGAATGGATTAATGTGTGTGGTAGACAAGCCTATTAGAGGAACGAATTATATCAAATGCTAATGTAAAATCGATTTGATTCTGATTACCTCCCCAATCTTTCTGGCACTTACTTGGACCTTCCCGAGTTATTTTCCAGGACCGTGCGGCCAGTGGTGTCCATGCGTTGAATCACCAGATGGTCCAATACCATCTTCTTTTTGGCCCGTTCGATGATCTCCTCCTCCACAGTCCCCTTTGTAACTAAGCGGTAAATATTTACCTGTAAGAAAAGGAAATCTTATGCTTACGTCTGATCCAAAAAAAAAGAAAAGGAAAAAAAAGAAAGAAAGAAAGAAAAAGGTTACCTCTGTCAAAAATCAAGAGGAGAAAAGAAAAAAACATTTGTTCTTTACTACCATAAATGACTATAAGCTATCCATCCAAGTGGGCAGCTTAAATAGATGTAATATTTTTAGTATCTACAGCAGGTTGTATTCTTAAATAAAACCGCTTTAAAGTTCTGTTAATATGGCCTGTTTACAGCCTGAGCAAGAGCAAGACCCCGTCTCTACTAAAAATACAAAGAAATTAATTGGACAACAAAAAATATATAGAAAAAAAAATTAGCCGGGCATGGTGGCACATGCCTATAGTCCCAGCTACTTGGGAGGCTGAGGCAGAAGGATTGCTTGAGCCCAGGAGTTTGAGGTTGCTGTGAGCTAGGCTGACACCACGGCACTCTAGCCTGGGAAACAGAGTGAGACTCTGTATCCAAAAAAAAAAAAAAAAAAAATGGCCTGTTTAATGATAAAAAGCTTGCTAAAAAACCATCAATTTCACTGATGGAAAATTTCACAAAAACAGAATCTTCAGCCAAGTATGAAACTTATGACTTATCTAATACAGAACAGATTTTGAGATTCATAAACCAAAGAAAAAAGTGGTTTTCCGACGTATCTTAAAGCTAACCCTCTCATATATAATAAAAACAAACCATCTTAAACAATGCTAGAATATATAACAACTTCTCCATACTAAAATAGAG
>CAUYRT010072453.1:0-16833 GCA_963574885.1 Lepilemur ruficaudatus
GACTACCGGTGTTTGCCACCTCACTTGGCTAATTTTGTCTATTTTTAGTAGAGACAGGGTCTCATTCTTTCTCAGGCTGGTCTGAAACTCCTGACCTCAAGCTATCCTCCCCCCTCAGCCTCCCAGAGTGCTAGGATTACAGGCGTGAGCCACCACACCTGCCTGGCCTTATAAGTCTAATTAATCAACAGAAAACGATCCCATTCATAAACAGAAAACTGATTTACATATTAATAAGCAGAGTACGGTTTCTGCTTGGTTTTCTCTCATGCCTGCTTGTCCTTTGATCATCAGCCATCAGGCCTGGGTAGGGAGCCTGATTTACTGTCCAGATTTTACTGTCAGGTTCCACTGAGTTATAATGAACACCCCCATCCCCTTCCGTCTCCACAGACAGAATTTGTCCCCCAGATCCTGGAATGGTTATGGAGGCAAGTTTTAAGACCTCTAGCACTGCCCTAGATTACTTTAACCAGCCAAGACTAGGTAATTTGGAGCCCATTAGCCCCTTAACCCTTGCCTGCTTCTGTGTGCTCTTGAAGTTTTCCAGCTACTTCTAAAGAGGTTTCAGGAAACTTTGTTAATTCCAGAATGTTACTTGAGTGAATCTGAATCTTATTTCATAAACTGAAGGATACAAGAAATATAACTTGATCAATATTTTAAGCCTACATTTTTTAGGTAGAAACTTAATCCCAGTGAGTTTAGGAATTCTAATTCATCATTGTTTGCTTTTGGATTTTGGAGGATCTTACACAGTGCTGAGGCATTTGAGGGTTGGGAAAGCCATCTGGGTATCACTCACCCTCATCCCACATCAGTTTCACCTGGTTCTTGGTGTTTGGTCCCTAAGGGTTGCCCTGGGATAGCCTTTGTTCTTATTGGCAAGATAATGGACCCTTGAGGTCCAGTAGTGCCCACTTCTATTCCTGTGGAACCCTTGAGCCCATATAATGGGTTGTGGAGGACAAAGAGTTTGTCTCAGGTCCATCTGCAAGACATTCATGCAGTACTTGCTACTTTTATGCTTTTATTGTGCACATGAAACCATTCTGTTTCTCCTTCACCAGCTGGAGCCTGGGAACACTTTAAGCCATTTGAGGCACTATCTTCCTAGACATAATGTTGCATCCACTTTCCCCTAGGGTCTTGCCTCTTGCCAAGGTTTTTTCTGGGCATGAGGCACAGGTCAGCTGCTTCAGATTCCATAGACCTGTCTGGGAGTTGTTGCATCCCAGGGTTCTTTTCTCACTGGATCCCAGATATCTATCCATACATCCATCCTTATTTTACCTCCAACACCTTATCTTCACCTCTCCTCCCACCTAGCCTGCGGAGTCACTTTCTATTTTAGAAAACTTCTTATTCATCATGTAATTCTACATCAATGTAGTTTTTTAAATTCTCCAAATGACATAGTCTATTAAAAATCAAAAGCAGGAAGATACTGCTATTTCTCTGCTATTTTTCTTATAGCCTTTCAGTGAAGTAACAACTATGGAAAGGCTTGGCTGCTGAATTTATTTGCTGGGCAGTAGGCGTAGGAGAAGGAGCAGTGAGAAGAGCTAAGGCAGACAGTAGAAATCAGAGAAAAAAAGTTGGATAATATTCACAATTTCATCATGCCACATGACATCATAGATATGTGAATGTCATCCCATACTGGATGGGGCTCTAGCACCTTCCTGGGCCCACACTGATCTACACAACATCTCTAGGGCAACTCTATGTGTCCTGCAGCCCCCTTGAGGTTTTAGGAGTCCAGCGCCTACACTGGTTACTTAATCTCTAAGCTTCTCTCCTCTCCTTTCCTCTCTACAGGGAAGACACTAGTACCTATCTCATAGAATTGTAGCTGGAATTCAACAGCCTACCCTAGCACTCACTGTAGGCGCACAGGCAACAACAGTAACAATAAAAAGTGGTTCAGGACAGTTTATTGTTCAGTTCTCTCCATTTTCAAATTTTGAAATAGTCTTGATATTGGCTGTCAGATAACTGTTTTTATTCTCTGATTTACCAATACAGTTTCAAACATTAGCAGAGTTTTTCTTTTAGCGCTTTCTGGGATCTCTTCCCACCCATCCACCTACCCTTTCTTACTCCTGTCTTTTTCCCCTTCATAAACAAACTGTTCATTTTCTAATCAGCACGTCTACCCCCACACCGCCCTGTCACTGTCGTAAACAGCACAGATGGTTGTTCGGAAATTCTGTGAATGCAAGTGAACACAAGCTAACGTGCAGAGGTGTTTTTGGAAAGGTATGGGCAGCGCTGAGTCAAACCTGCGTGTGCTCAGAGCACAAGTTACATAAAGGAAACCCGAGGTGGATTCTCTTGGAAAACGAACAGTCTTCTCATATCTTGTCTTGTAAAGACAATTTTTGTGTTTTACAGTTTTCCTGTAGTGAAAGACACTCATATATAATTTGTCTTAAATACTTCATAAAGTATCCATTTAATTAAAAAAAAATGCAGTCCAGAAAGGAACAGAGCCAAGTGTGCCATTTCTCTGTTCATATTTCATTGTTTCATGCCTGTCAAACTGCTAATCCTGTGACAAGTGGAAGGGACCCTGCATGTTGTCTCTTAATTGGTAACTGTGTTGACAAGGGTTTATCGTGTCCACTCTAGAAACCTCGGCAAATACAGCGCTTCTCAGCTATGCCCTGGCAGATCTCAATATTCCCCAAGTTAGACTAACATTTCATCACAAAAACTCAAATGACGATTCGCCAGAGAACTTAAATTGATAGTTAGAATCCGCTGTGCATGTGTGCACGTGTGCATGCACGTGTATTTAGTGTCAAGGACATTAACAGTTGTTTTAACTCTTTCAGTAAATTGGGCAGTGGATGTCAGGGCATATACAGAAGTTGAATTCTTTTATTAATATTCATTTGCTCTGCTGCTGCTTATACTTGCCAGCCAACGAATATTAATGGAATTCCTGAAATAGCTGTTCATTGTTAGATTAATTGCCTCCTGTTCTTGTTTTTCATGAACACTTGCTAAAGGTTCTTATACTGTAGTGCCATCTAACTCTTTTCATGGCAGGGTGTGTATATATGTGCATGTATATGTATGTGTACATATATACATATACATACATGCATGCATAATAATAATAATAATGTTTATAAAGAACACTGGGATAAATGGCTGAGGAGCTTGGCTGCCCAGAGGCTGAGGGGATGAGCACACCTGCATCCTCTTGAAGACACATCAGCACGCCCTGTGCATAGGCTGAGAAGGTGTTTTATTGTGCATTGCAGACATCATATAGTCTTTTTTTTTTTTTGAGACAGAGTCTCATTCTGTTGCCCAGGCTAGAGTGCTGTGGCATCAGCCTAGCTCACAGCAACCTCAAACTCCTGGGCTCAAGCAATCCTCCTGCCTCAGCCTCCCAAGTAGCTGAGACTACAAGCATGTGCCACCACGTCTGGCTAATTTTTTCTATATATTTTTAGTTGGCCAATTAGTTTCTTTACATTTTTTTTAGTAGAGATGGGGTCTCGCTCTTTTGAACTGGCTGGTTTTGAACTCCTGATCTTGAACGATCCATCCGCCTCGGCCTCCCAGAGTGCTAGGATTACAGGCGTGAGCCACCGCACCTGGCCATATAGTCTTGATTTTTACAAAGAACATTATTACCTTGACCTTGTGATGGCATTAATGGTTTCACTAATCACCAGCGTTCTGTTTTATATTCTACAAAAGAGCACTGTCCCTCTCCAGCTGTTTCCCTTTCTGAGGAACTTCTAGGAATGGAAAGGGGAATAAACTCTGCAGGGTCTTTGCTGGGTAGGCAACTTAGGTCTCTACTCTCCTTCTGCAACCAGATGACTTCCCATGAACACTGAGTGCAGAACTCAGTTCCCTCAGGGTTCAGAGGGAAAGAGAAGTCAGACACACTTCTAAAAACCTCCTGGTTATTATCACTTCTTGGACTTTTGGCTAAGATCCAGTGAAAAAATCTCCTGGTTATGTCTGAGCTGATCTGCTTCTAAATGCTAGGGCCTCAGGTGACCTTGTTCCTTCTTTCTTGCACACTCATTCCTGTTTCCTGCTCTCAAAACAGACACAAATATATAAGTTTCAAAGCACTTTAAAAATAATGTAAATGTAAAACTTTTCTCTCTTATTTGCATTTAAATAAAGTATCCTTTCATCACTTCAAGTATGTTATTACAACAGTGATGGGCTCATTTAGGGGAAAAAAAGAGATTCCATCCATTCACAAGTCCTAGGTTTTGAGTCCCAGAACTACCATTAACTAAATGGGCAAATTTAGTTAATTTCTAAGCCTTCTCAATAAAATGGGTCTGATAATAGCTGTCCCATTCCCCTGTCAGAGCTGATCTGAAATGAAAAGGAGAGCTCATATATGAAAATATCTTGTTAGTATAAAAGCAGAAGGTAAATATAATTTGTTGCTGTTGTAAAAGTGTCAGTGAGCCCGCCAGTCCAGTGGCAGTTACTGTAAGAATTTGGGTGCTGAGAGTTGGTGAGTGTAGCTCTGGTAATGACAAAGTTGACACGTGCTCTTCTTCCTTATTCCCTCTCTTATCCTGCAGAGTAACCTGATACACTACCTGGGACTGAGCCATCACCTGCTTGCACTGAATTTTATCATTGTTTCTTTTGGCAAAAAAAGTGCATGGTCATCTGCCCGAGTGAAGGTGACCGACACTGACTTTGACGGCGTGGAAGTCAGAGTGTTTGAAGGCCCTCCAAAGCCAGAAGAGCCACTGAAACGCAGTGTTGTTTATATCCACGGAGGAGGCTGGGCCTTGGCAAGTGCAAGTAAGTCCTGGTCACCTTCAGATTGTTTGGCACTGTGGTTGGCCCTGGGGGAG
Source organism: Lepilemur ruficaudatus (assembly GCA_963574885.1). Taxonomy (NCBI): domain Eukaryota; kingdom Metazoa; phylum Chordata; class Mammalia; order Primates; family Lepilemuridae; genus Lepilemur; species Lepilemur ruficaudatus. Next base: position 4,860 of record CAUYRT010072453.1, read on the forward strand.
ATGCGTGATTGAGTCTGGCTTTCTTAATGGGGAGGAAGAGGGAGACCATGTGACTCAGTTACCCTGGACAGTCCCAGTTACCCTTGTTGTCCCAGCATAATTATAAATAGCGTCCCCTTTTCACTCTCAGAAGGGCTTCGGTTTGGATGATAAATTATAAGTTTTTGCTTGTTGGTTTGTTTGTTAATTCAAGGAGGCTTTTTTTTTTACCCTCCCGAAAAAACGAACAAGCTGATGAAAATGTTTCCTGTGTGCTAGATCATAGAATAACTTACTGTGAAGTGCTGGTGATAGCTTTCTACACCAAAACAAGATGAGGGAGTTTTATGGGCAAAAGAGCGGCTCTTTTTCCCATTTGTGCTTTGAAGACATATTTCTATGAAACAGAACAGGCATTTTCTTAATATACACATTAACATTTTATCTGCTTATGAAAGAAAAGATTAAGATATAAAAGGTATGCAGCCATTAAAAGGAAACAGTCTTGCAAAGTTCAAGAATATTTTCTTTAGAGTTGGACAGCTTTCACCAGTAGAGCACGTTCCAAATGGCAGGCAGCCAACTAGAACAGCCCAGGGGAAAGCCGACCAAAGAGGCTGTTGGGGCCTTATCTCTGCCTATAATGATTATGGAACTATTAATACTTCCTCATCTTTAGCTCTCATCCTTAGGGGCTTTTGACATCCCCTAAGTTTAAAAGCAATGGCAATTTGTTTATTTTATTATTATATGACTTTTTTAATGCAGCAAAGGTCAAAAGTATAACTTTTTCTAGTTTAACTCCAAAGGTCAAAAGTATAACTTTTTCTAGTTTAACTCCATATCCATTGTTTTTTCTTTTATCCAGTGATTTTTTTTTCATGTTTTCAGCAGATGTTCACTGAGTAGGTAAGTTTCCTGGGGTGTAGAACTTCACTGCAAAAACTCAAACAGTTGGGGGCCAGCCTGGACCTTTGGTCACTCTAATGTGTGCTGGAGGATAGGGATACGAAAATGAATAGGACAGAGTCTCTGACTTAGAAGAGACTGAATCTTTAGCATTGGACACTTGCCAGGTGAGATTGCCCGGGGTGACAGGAAGTGTAGGTATAAGGAATGGTATGGGGTACAGGAGCCAACCTGGCCTTTTCTGCATAACTTTGCCTGATCACTCCTGCCAGAGGAAGAGCTCAGGCTGCTGGAGGTATGCAGGTGCTTATATAATTCTTAAACCTAAGACTGTCTTGGAAAGCCTATAAATAAGGAAATATTTGGCTCTCTGTTGACACAATGTAGATATCAATTTATTGAAAGGACAAGTAAGAGATTAAATTCTTACGTATTAAAATTGCTTCTGTCACTGCAGACCTTTGGATCCTCTTTCTAAGAGGTGCTAAGACTTCCTAAAATTCTAGTTTCTTATGTATTGGTTTAAAGAGAATATCATGTTCTTCAAACTGGTGACTTTCCTGAATTATAGCAAATGAGGATGTTGAAAGAGCAAAATTTTGTGAAACTGCTTACTTGCTGTGGTTTTTTTTGAAAATTATATGCATTTGAAGAGCTACAAACACAGAATTAATTTGGTGCATTTCATATAGTCCATTAAGAAATGAATGTCGGCCGGGCGCGGTGGCTCACGCCTATAATTCTAGCACTCTGGGAGGCCGAGGCGGGCGGATCGCTCAAGGTCAGGAGTTTGAAACCAGCTCTGAGCAAGAGTGAGACCCCATCTCTACTAAAACTAGAAAGAAATTAATTGGCCAACTAAAAAATATATAGAAAAATTTAGCCGGGCATGGTGGTGCATGCCTGTAGTCCCAGCTACGCGGGAGGCTGAGGAAGGAGGATTGCTTAAACCCAGGAGTTTGAGGTTGCTGTGAGCTAGGCTGATGCTACGGCACTCTAGCCAGGGCAACAGAGTGAGACTCTGTCTCAAAAAAAAAAAAAGAAAGAAATGAATGTTTAGTTAAAGACATATTCAAAATCTAATATAGATTTCCTTTTATTTATGGTAATTGCATTTTATCTGAAACCAGATTTAATTTTTGTATCTTCACATTAATTCTGTTAAGACATTTGTTCACATTTGCTTTTTATTATGTTTTTATTATTAATAACTTAACTCTAAGTCTAAAAACAATCCACACTTAGCAGAATTTAAGATTGGACAGTGTTAAATGACCTGTTTTGTAGTGATTGCTCTTTGTCTCTTTTAGAAATCAAGTATTATGACGAGCTGTGTACAGCAATGGCTGAGGAATTGAATGCTGTCATAGTCGCCATCGAGTAAGTAATTAATGCTAGCCTTGGAAAATCTGATTTTATTAAGAAAGGATTGTAGATAACAGTCTAGTTACTTAATTTTGCCCGTGATAAAGTAAAGTGTAAAATAAAGATCCAGGGTGGTAAAGTGATTTGCCCAAGGTCACACTCTACATAATCAGAAAGAAGTGATTTCTGATATAACAAAATTTCTTATAACTAGCTTTATAACACTTTGAATTACCTTTTCTATTTTTGGTTTTGGAAGCTCTGGGAAAAGGAATTAACCAAAAGCTAGAGCAGTGTACAATCAGTTACCTGGAACATAAAAGTTTGATGCTAACTTTTTTAATCTAAAAAGCAATCAGGATTTTAAGAGAATCTCTCTTATAGCCAATCGTTGGAAAAGTTATTCTATTAAAGTTAGATTCTATAACTAGGACCTTGGGAATAGAAGTAAGTGTTCAATAAATCTTAAAGGCATAGCTAGTAGTAGTAGTAGTAATATTAGTAGTTTGAGTTATCTCAACCAGTTCCAACTTCCACTTTTCTGGGCAACTAAGAAGTATGTGGATAATAATTATAACAATTATAGTGATAGTAACAATACAAAAATCGTGATGTTCATTCTGTGCCACTCATTGTGCAAGAGCTTTTGCATGTGTGTCTGTCCTCCTCTAGATCTTTGTTTAGATGCCATCCTCTCAGCCAGGCCTTCCTTGACAAGCTCATGTAAAATTGTAGCCCATATTCCTTTACTTTATGTCTCTCCAGAGCTATATCATCAATATCTTACAAATCATATATTTAACTTACTATGTGAGGTTTTTTTCACAAAGATCAACAAGAAAATTAACTTATTATGTGTTTAGTGTAGTAAGTGGAAATAGGCAACATGAACTTCATAAAGGCAAGAATTTTAAGGATTTTTGTCTGTTTTATTCATTGCTGAATCATTAGTGCCTGGAAATATCCCTGGCACATCGTGGGCATTCAGTAAATATTTCTGAAATGAATGAATGAAGTGTCTTACTTAATTCTCAAATGTAGTGTCCAAAATAATATTTGATATCTTTTTTCATAAATGAGGAAATTGATACCCAAGAAGCTAAATAATTTACATGAGGCCAAATAACTAGCTAGTCACATAAATGGGCTAGGGGAATTGAATGCAGATCAGATAGCTCCCAAGGTGCCTATACCTTTTGACCCATTATCAAGCCAATATTGAAGGAAGCTGAGATGCTGAGTGACAAGACAGTGCCATCAACCACTTTTCATGCCCCAGGCTCATTCAGTTATTCCTTTCCCCTGCCTCTCTGTCACCTGCTTGCCCATTGATGGCTCACCTCCTTGCTCCTACTCTAGATCTGAGATCTAAAAGAATGCTTTCTTGTGCCTTCTCTTGGAAGGGCTGTTCTGGCCCTGTTGACAAAAACCCTAGAGTCACACAGAGTGGCGCTGTGGCTGCCTCCTTAGTAGATTTGGCTCCAGACAGCTCTGGACAGCTCCCAGGCCTTTCCAGACTCTCAGCGGGGCCTCCCAGATCACTCAGGGGCACTCAGTGCAGTTTGGTAATGCAGGAACCTTCAAGTAAATGATCGTGGCAGCTGGCCAAAGGAAAGCAGGGGCTGTTTAAGCAGTGAAGCCCATCATGGGGCAAGGCCCTACAGCTCGGTATTGAGGGACAAGCTTCAGGAGCCCAGTGGTGGTTTACTATGTAGCCCTAGCTTATCGCAGGCCTGAGTAAAGGAGGGAAGCTGGGCTTACTTCACTTGGGAACTAGAGGACTCTTTATTCACCATGCAGGACTTACCCTCCAAGGCTTCAATATTAGCAATTGGCAACATGCCCCGCAGCTGTTCCTACATGTCCTTCTCTACCTGTCAAGTAAAATCTGTCTCAAGTAAAACAGGTTCTTTTGAGTCTAGGCTTATTATGAACCACAGAAGAATGGATGTCTTTAAGGAGATTTTTTTAAAAAAGAACTAAAATATAGAAGGGACTGCTTTCATCTTCCCTTTCCACTGTGCCTAATCTACACAGTGTGGCCTCCAGTTGGGAGACATCACAGAGCAGCCATCAGGTACCATGACTCATGACTGTGACCTCAGGCAAGTCACTTGAACTCATGTCAAAAGGGGTTCGGACTCCTTCCTGTGTGTTTTGAGCTACTGGGAAAAGAGCCAGGTGTGGTGGCATGTGGCTGTAGCCCCAGCTATTTGGGAGGCTAAAGTGGGAAGATTGTGTGAGCCCAGAAGTTTGAGACTAGCCTGAGCAACATAGTGAGACCTTGTCTCTTTAAAAAAAAAAAAAAAATCCTGGGAACAGAAATCATATCTTCTTTGCTTCCAGCACCTAGTACAAGGCTTAGAGTGTGTGTGCTAAGAAAATATATGTTGAGTAGGGATAATGACTTCAGAGAATTGTCATGAGAATCAGGTTAGACAACTGATGTAAAAGGACTTCTGATGTTCAAAAGCACTAGACAAGCCTGGAGGATTAGTGCTTTAGTCTACAGAATGAGAAGGTCAACTTACAAATGTGCATTTGGAACTCAGCACTGTTTTTTTTACAGAAACAATGAGATGATAGTCCTTGTTAGGATTCAGGCCAGCCCACAGAGAGCATATGCTCTAGTTAAGGTATAGCTAACATCATAAGATCTTGTTGTTTCTCTTGGAAAGTATGTTCAGAGATCTAACTTGGGAACATAATTCTTCTCACTGGCTCACTTCTTTCCTCTTACTTTTATTCCATAAATATTTATTGAATTCCTATTCTATACTAATTACTATGTTAAGTTCTGGTATAGATTTAATTCCTGCCCTTATCGAGTTTACCGTCTAGATGAGAAAGCAAACCTTGAACAAGTCATAGTAAGTGTGAGAAATGATGTGACGTAGAAGGGAAGTAGTAATGGAAGCATCTAATAGGCAAGACCTTAGCTGGTTTAAAGGGACAGAAAAGGCATCTTAAAGAAAGTGACGTTTGGACAAGCCCCTAAGGATGAGCAGAACCTCGTTAGACAAAGTGAGTTGGCCACGGAAGTCCAAAGTGGGGTATTGAGAGAGCTTGGGAGGGAATGGGGGCAGAGAGCATTATGGGAATGAAATACGAGGGAAGACAGATGGGATGAAAGTCCAGGGGTGACTGAGGAGAGCAAAAGTAAGGGCGGGTGAGCATGAGGGGCTTCAGGAGGATGGTGGACCCTTGCTTCTCCTAGAATTCCACCTTCTAGCAGAGAGGCTGTCTGCAGCCAGCTGTTCCTTATCCTTGAGGCTCACAGACGTGGGCAGTGGTGTCTTGGCTTCACTTCACACAGTTGTGGCACTGGGGAAGATGAGCGTCTGTGGAAGCTGGTGGGCAAGGATTGGGGACAGCCCTGGTGATGGAGTCACCTCATATGATGTGGGACCAGGAGTGGGGACTTCTTGAGTCATGTCACTGGTGCTGGCTCAAGGGTCTAAGGATAGACCTAGTAACTGAGGGAGGTAAAAGCCTTGAGTTACAAAAAAATAGGTAAAAACCATGCCTACTACTTAGTAGTTTTTACAACACTATGCTATTTTTACATATTAATTGCACAATGAGTAATTGTTAAGCAATTGAAAAAGTTTAACTTACAATATCATTTCTAAGATACACAGATGTATACTTATTTATATAACCTAGGAAGGTCTTATTTTATATTCATGAACTTATCATATATTCATAAACTTTGATGCAGTTTAGCTATCACACAGTACCTTTTTATCTGTAGTATGTATAACAAAACACAATACTAGGACCCAAAGACAAAAGTGATAAGGAAGATTTAATTATCTTTTTAAAAAAGATAAAATACAAGGTAGTAAAGTAGATATGGTGAATGTTATTCTACAGGGGATTTATCTTGCTTTTTGGGGTGTGGAAAATGGATTCAAGTTGTGTTTTGCTTTTAACTAGATCTTTACTACACTCACAAACTCTCCATTTTATATGGATGCCTTTAGACCTGTTCCCATTCCAGCAAATGGTAGGTGGCATCATGTGCAGAGAACTTAGAACTTTACAGAGCTGTAAAGAACACTGAGGATGTGGACAGAAGAGACGCTCGAGTGCTGACCTTGGTCTCTGCTCAGTGTTATGAGCAGTGGGACTTTCATGGCTCTGTCTTTTAATCCTTAAAATTAGAAGATTATAAGCTGACAAAATCACAGTGCTTTTAGGAGGCACGGTAGGACACATATCTCCATAATTATTTGTACATTTAAGATAGTCTGAAAAAGACTTAGTGACAGTGACCTAGCTCTGACCTTCACTCTGCTCCTTGTCCTGCTCTTCCTTAGGGTCACGAGCGAGTGGAGAAATCCTTGCTCGACACCCACATGGGCAACCCTGGAAGGTGGGCAGACTAAATTCCTTAGGAGTTCCCCTCCCAAAAAAAGGAAGACTTGCTCAAAACTTGCCTTTTACTCAGTCCAGGCTGACTGACCTTAGCAAACCTAAGTAGCGTCACAAATAATTTCATACTACAGAGAGAAAACATTGCTGCTTTTAAAAAGTAAGTGTTTTTTTTCCTTCACTATTGTTAGTGAATCTCTCCTTTTAGACGTATTTAATTGATGTCACCTTGGCTCTGTGTTCTACTAACATCAAAAAAACCACCATCTTCTCTTTTGTGGTTTAAGTCTTTTAGAATTTTGGGGGTGGTGGCGGCGGAAATTAGAGCTTTAGAAAAGGACTATGTTGCAACTACAGAACACCTATGACCCTGAACCGCTGGGAGCTGTGAAGCTTCCTCCCACTCAAACCTGAATCCTGTAGTGTTATTTTTAGCTTTTGAAACCACGCCCAGGGAGAGAGGCTGTGCCTGGCACCAAGCGTGGTTGGCTTCTGTGGCCACCTGGGGGAGCACACTTACTCTCCATTTACTCTTGAGATTAAAGAAGAGGTTTGCCTCTGAATGGGAGGACGCAGTTTAGATAAACAAAGAGAGCCTGTGGACCTCCCCGCTGTTTACCTTGATGTGTCTCCTAAGTCTTAAGTTGTGAGCAGATCATTGGAGCTTCACAGTGTTCAAATAGATCTCAAGTTTAGGCTCAATCACCCTATTCCTAGGATTTTGGAGTAGCATTCTGACATTGTAGGTTCTTTTGGATATTATTCTAGTCCCATGAGCCGAACCTTTACTAATCTCTGCTCTCCCTTGCTGAGTGATTGGTAGTCAAAGCTATCTCAAGGAGACAATTTTGAAGGTAGAAACAGAAAGTAAGACCCTTCCTCAAATTTTATGCACAAATCACATTTTATGAATGAAAAAAGAATTAATAGTCCATTCACAATCCTTCAAGTGCAATTTTATTATATGTTCTTTTAAATAGAATAGAATATATAGATTCTTTTTCTGGAGTTGTTTCCGTCAAATAAGAGAGCACAATATGGATTTAATTACTGATTTGTTTTAGATATCCCTTACTAAAGATATGGGTTTTCTAAGATGGGGTAGTATTAACTTTTTTATATTCCCAAGATGAATCTATGGAGCTTGTCTTGGGAGATAGGGAAGAGGGAGGAAAAAAAAATACTGAAGAAAGGAATGAGGCTTCTCTCTCCCCTGCTGAACATAATAGGAGTATAATTTCATTTCAGAGTATCACACGTACCTTTCACCCAACTGGCACTACTTGAAGAGAACTCAGTGTCCTTTCCCACAGCAGAAGATTGTACACATGGTCTCTAGGTTAGGTTATTCGGAGGGAGAATGCCCATTTCAACCCTCTAAGAACACTAGTGTCATTCAGGGTTTAGAACAACTCCTATTTCCCCCCAACTCACAGCTTGATAGAGTGTCTGCCTGTGACTGAAGGAGCAATGTGTCAGTCTTTCTAAGCATTGCTGTATCTCCCCGGTCCCTGTTAATAAGTAGGTAATGAAGTAAGTAGTAGATCATTAGAAATGGCGTTGCTTATTTCAGGTTGGTTACGTCATAACACTTTGGTACATAATTATGACTTCCCATCTACCTTCTAGACAAAGTTGAGATGTCTGTGTTATGCTGCGTTATCAGAGAGACTTTGAAGGCTCCCAGGAAGTTAAGTTACTTTTGGCTGGAGATTCAGAGGTTTAATGGAACAAGTGACGTTTGAAATGAAACTTAAAGGATGAGAATATTTGATGAGGAAGCCATGAGGCAAGGGCTCAGGGGACAGAGAGAGGGACCAATGCACTGGGAATGGGAAAAAGGTCAAGGTATTCCAAGAAAAGTGAGGATGTGATTAGACTCCATGATACTTCTGAACCCTGGCCATGTTAATAATTACTTGGAGAAATTTGCTTTGAATGTAGATGCTGGGCCCTACCCCAGACCAATTGAATTGGAATATTTTGTAGAGGAGCTCAAACCTCAGTTTTGTTTTGTTTTGTTTTTTAAAGAAAACCTGCCAAGATTATGTATGTATGTAAGGTAGATACAAAGTTGAGAACCCCTGAACTAATGCATAAATAAATCTTTAAACTTTTGTTTGGAAAGAAAAAAAGTATGTAATGAAAGATGTACCATAGGCCTCTCACTGTGCGAAGTGTTTTGTTTTGAGAATATTACAAAACTATTGAAATCGTTAGAGAACTTCTGAGATGTCAAAATCTACAGTTTTGAGAATTGACTGCTTTGATGAGGTAATGAGAATGTGTGTGTGTGTGTGTGTGTGTGTATGGCTGTGAGTTTTGGAGAATGAGAATATATTTAAAAGAGAGAGGGGCATAGGTTTCGAAGTCAGTTGTGAGTTTAGAGCCCAGCTCTTCACTTACTAGCTGTTGCAGACAAGTTGCACATCCTCTTTGAGCCTCACATTCTCATCCTTAAATCCATAGGTGGACATTTGAGCAAAACACACCTGTAGAACACTTGGCGAGGTGCCTCTACTAGCAGAAATATGATCTTCTTGATATACTACACATTTTTCCAATTGATTAAACCCCATGCCTGAGTTTACACCAAATTTTGTTCTTCTAGCAGGAGGTACATGCTGTGATAAAGCTGGCATTGCAGAGTCATCTCTCCCTGCAGTGAGTGAGGCAAATCTATATAATAAATACAACATAATATGAATAATATTTATATATCAGATTCTTTATTTAATTCAAGATATATAATCTTTAAAAGAAAATGTCAGAACCCTCTTTCAGTACTTTGCAGGGACATAGCTTTGAACACAAGCAGCAGATAGCAGATATATTTATGTATGCTTTCTTTGACTGTGCCACCCACGAATTTCCTCCTGACTCTTGGTTTTATGTGTCTATGAAGATATTATCAATTTTTGTTTCTCAGGTGAATGAATTTCAAGCTACTTTGAAGGTTCATTTTACACCAGGTGACCTAAGAAATATCTAGTTTCAGTATACTCTCCAGGCTACAAAAATAGTGTCCCTTTTTATTGACTGAAATTAAAGAATGTTTCCAGCTTGAGCATAGATAAGGGGAGGGATTAGGATATCCATTATTAAGGGTGTCAGGAAGACTCTTGCATCGTAATCTGTTTTTAAGCATATTTACCCTCTTATCTGAGGCAGTTGTTAATTGACAAGATTGAGCAGTAGTATGTTCTTTTAGGTTACTTATTTCCTTTGATCCAAAGTCACCGAGACCTTTTCTGAAATAGCATCTGAAAACTCAATTTAATTGAAGTATGTATACTAGCAGAATATGTTCCCACCACCTGGGCAACGAGGAAAACAGTTTATCATATGTGGTATATAAAATAGGCTTTATTTTCACAACTTGAGTCATAACGTACATTTGCTTTTATTAAAATTAAAAATTCAGCTCGGTAATATTGAAGACAAAGAATTGAGACCTCTTCCAAAAACTGAGAGGTAAATAGAATCATGTGAGGTGGCGCCACCTAGTGGACAAAATGCATATTCCTGCTGCTTTTGCCCGTAATTAACAAATGGAATCCTTATAGCAGCGGCTTTAAGACAGTGAAAAATCAACCGGACAAAAACATTTTGGATAACTTAATAGATCATCACAAATAGAAAATAAGAAAGAAATGAGAAAGCTTATTTTATTCATTAGGCAACCATAAGGGAATTTATTGTTGCATTTAGTTTCAAAATATAATAGTTCCTGAATGAACAGATCTACATTCACTACTTACCGAAGTAGTTCACAAATATTTGTCCATTTGATTGTATCTGCACTTAATGTCAAGAGTTTTAATTAGATAACTGTATTTTAGATGGGGGAAAATAAATGGCACTATATAGAGAAGCTTAGAAAAAAATAGTTTCTGAAAATAAATATGCTAATTATAAGATGGAAATCAAAAGACCTGAGTCTTAAATGGCTGTTATTATATTTTAATTAGGTAATTAACTTCTATCCCACCTCATTTTGGTCTGTGTTTGACTTATTTTACAAGTCAAGTAACTTTTCTGTGCCCCAGTTTCTTCATTTGTAAAATGAAGACATGTTAATAAAAAAGGTTTATTGGATGGATGATTCCATGCCTAGCACATTGGTAGATACTAGAAACACAAAGATGAATAAAACACAGTTCCTCATATCAGTGAACACAATCATTAGAGGAAATATATAAAGAAATAATTTTAATATGAGGCAGCAAGAACAGTGACATACACCAGCACATAGAAATATCAAGGGATGGTAGCCAACTCAACCCAAGAAGCAAGTGGAGATACAGTCCAGGAAGGCTTCCCAGAGGAGGCCAAAGCCTCCATGTAAGGCTTAAAGAATGAGAATTAATAAGCAAAAGAGGAGAGTGCAGACTGAGAGGGCATTCCAAACCAAGACTGCCTGTATGAACATGTGAGATGATATCATAAAGTGGGGCATCTGACAAACCAGGGTTCTTTGGGACCCTTAAGAGAATATGAGTTCTACTAGGTTCCTGGAGTAGGACCCTAAAAGACTCTGTCTTGCAAAGTGGGGTGGTAGGAAGAGCACCAGAAGGATCCTAGAGGACGTGCACTAGGCTGCCTGGCAAACTTAGTTTTCTTTTTGTTGATTAAAACTGGCCTTATAGTTCTAGTCTTCTGGGAAGTGAATGCATTGCCTGGGTTTAATGTCAGGCTGGCATGGACCTCTTCAGTGGAGTACAATTTTATTACATTTGTCAAATAAATTTTGAGGAATACCCTATGGACTCATTAAACATGAGACCAATAAGGTGTTTAACAGTGCTGAGTCACTTTCTAACCCACAGGTGTTGTGAGTGGAATACTGACTTGCAGAAATAAGCTTCTGAAATCTATTGTAGTTCTATTCATATTTTTATAACCAACACCTGCCTTTTACTTTGAAGTTCTGTTTTGAGTTGTTGGTGGTGGTATGTTTTGTTTTGTTTGGCGGCTGACTGTAAAAAAAAAAAAAACTATTGCTAATACAAAAATCATTACATTTTAATTTTTTAATATATATTTTTATTTTTTGAGACAGAGTCTCGCTCTGTTGCCCGGGCTAGAGTGCCATGGCATCAGCCTAGCTCACAGCAGCCTCAAACTCCTGGGCTCAAGCAATCCTTCTGCCTCCGCCACCCAAGTAGCTGGGACTACGGGCATGTGCCACCATGCCTGGCTAATTTTTTCTGTGTATTTTTAGTTGTTCAGCTAATTTCTTTCTATTTTTAGTAGAGATGGGGTCTCATTCTTGCTCAGGCTGGTCTCGAGCTCCTGAGCTCAAATGATCCTCCCGCCTCGGCCTCCCAGAGTGCTAAGATTA
>CAUYRT010072455.1:0-12747 GCA_963574885.1 Lepilemur ruficaudatus
GTAGGTTTTTGAATGTAACAAGATAAGTCAACTTGAGTGGTAATATATTTTGGGAAATCAGCTCACTACAAATTGTGACTGTAAACATTGTACTGTAAATGTTTTGTAGTTTTCCCCCAATAAAATTTTTGGAAGAAAAAATAGTATATACCAAAGAATTCTAATGAAAGAAAATACTTCATCATATTAGCTATGATTTATGTTGGATTAATGGGATAATGGCTTGTATGTACATCTCTGGACTTCCAAAATTTTCTGCAGTAAGTATATGTTACTTTTAGAATCTGAAAAGAAATTATGAATTCTGATTGAAAGAAAATATTTGACGAATAAAAAAATATTCCAGGGAAAAAGTATATAATAATGTTATAAAAAAGAATCAAGTAAAAAATAGGGGTAGGGGGAAAACAAGAAATTGCCCTGATAAAATACAGAAACATGGCAGGGAAATAGAAAATGTAATAGCAAAATTAAAGCATACATTGAAAGTGGTGCAGAATACTATAGAAACTAAACCAAAGTAGGACAAACACACAAATCAGGCCCCGCATGCAGAACCAAAGTACAACAACAACAACAAAAATGATGATATTTGATTTAAAATCATGCCTGTCTCATGCATATGAAAAAAAACAACTATACCAGGATATTTACTAAAAATAATGTGACAGAATAACCTGATTGAAAATTTAACATTATTCAATTTTCGTAGATGTAGACTTATCAGAGAGCAGTAAGAGGAGTAGAGAGTTTTTTTTTTTTTCCTTTCTAGAAGGTGAAATCCATGGAAGGTTGAATGGTAAAATTATTATGAATGAATTGATTAATTTAGATAATAGATCTATTTTTCTAATATGTACATTAAACCAAGTTACATAGATGATTTTTCCCTTTATACTTAAAGGTGATCAAGACGGATGAAATATAACAAATCTTCTGGACTAAGTTTTCTGGACTGAATAAATGTTGGGTTTTTTTTTAATTTCCAAATTAAAAATGTGGTGATTGCAAATAAAAAAACTAAAGTCATTCTTGAGTGTGTGCGCAGGTTCAGTTTTATATATTTTTATCTTTTAATTAAATAAAATTCTAGAGAGCAAAATGCACAAAATTCAAGTATATATTAATAGTTCTGAGATTCAACAAATACATACACATTATGACCATTATATCAATCAAGATGTAGCATATTTTCTCATATATCTGTATATAGACACATATAAAATTTGATCAATATTTTAAGGGTAATATTTTTTAAATTGTATTTTTCAATTGTTTCCTGCTATTGTATAAAATACAATTGACTTTTATAGATTGACTTTATATGTTATGATACTGCCAAATTCAGTATTATTCCTAGCAAAAAAAATACTTGGTGATTTCTTTTCTTCTGTTTTGTTTGTTTGTTTTGTTGGTTGTTTTGAGAAAGAATCTCAATCTGTCTCCTAGGCTGAACTTCAGGAGCATTATCATAGCTTATTGCAACCTTGAACTCCTGGACTCAAGCAAACCTCCTGCCTCAGCCTCCCTGGTAAGTAGGAATACCGTCATGCATCACCACGTCCAGCTCATTTTTAAATTTTTTTTGTAGAAATTGGGTCTGGAACAGCCCATGTTAGTCTCAAAAGTTCCCCCAAAGTACTGGGATTATAGGCATGAGCCACCACACCTAGCTATGTTTTATAATTTCTTCAAGATTCTCTATATACACGATCATGTAACATAGAAATAAAAAAGTTTTACTTTTGCCTTTGGAAAATGTGTGGCATTTTATTTTATTTACTTATGTTTTGCCCTCTCTGTATTGGCCTGGACTTCCAATACAATATTTAAATGTTCTTATCGTGCTTTTTTTTTTTTTTTTTAAATTTCAGAGCATTACAGGGGTATACACGTTTTGGTTACGTGAATTGTTTTTATGCCATTTAAGTTAAAGTTATAAGTGTGCCTATCACCAAGATAGCATGCACTGTACCTGTTAGGTGTCAATTTACTGCGTCCATCCTCTCCCCACAACCTGCTTGGTTTCCACTGAGTTTTATTACCACATGTGCACACAAATGTTGATTGATTAGTTCCAGCTTAATAGTGCTTATCTTGTTCTTGATCTTAGGAGAAAAGCCCTCAATGTCTCCCCACTAGGAGTAACATTTGCTGCACGTGCTTGTGGAAACCATTTTTCAGATGAAGGTATTCTCTTCCATTTCAAATTGTTGAGTTTTTAACATGGGAGAGTAGGGCTGATTTTTTCAGGTGTTATTACATCTTATTCTCCTTTAGTTTAATATGGTGAATTACATATGTATTGGAATGTTAACTAAATTTGTATATCTTGAATAATCTTCTAGTGGTCAGAATATCTTATTCATTTTTTAGATATTTCTGTTTTTTTCCTTATGTTAAGAATTTTTCATCTATGAAGGAATGTTAGTAAATGTTCTTGTCAGGCTTATATTGTCCTTAAAAACAAGTTGAGAAGTGATTCCTGCTTCTTATATTTTTCCTTTTAGGAGTATGCATAAAATTAGTATTTATTTATAAAACATTTGACTGAATATACTAGTTAAGCTCTCTGGGTCTGGAAGTTTTTCAGATGGTAATGTATTTGACTGCCAATTCAATTTATATAATTAATATAGGGCTATTCTGATTTTTAAATTTTTCTTGAGTCTGTTTTGCTGATATGTATCTTTTAATATGTCTATATTACATAAATTTTAAAATTTATTAGATTTAGATTTTTCTTGATGTTCTCTTATTATTGTCTATAGGATCCTTAATGACATGTTTTTGTTGTTGTTGTTGTTCCTGGTATTGATAATTGAGTTTTCTCTATGTTTTCTTCATCAGTTTTAAAAATAATGTATCAATACTATTAATTTTATCATACAATTTGGGGATTTTTTAAGAATTTTCTTTACTAATTGTTTTATATTTTATTCATTTCTACACTTAACTTTATCATTTTATTTCCTTTATTTACTTTGGGTTTAATTTGCTCTTCTTTCTCTAGTTTCTAAGGTGGTACTTTAGATCATTGATTTTAAACCTGTCCACTTTTACTATATAAGCATTATAAATATTTTCATCTAAGTATTGCATTAACTGCATCTCAGAAAATTTCATCTTTTGTGTTTCTATATCATTTAATTCAAAGTATTTTTCTTTTTCATTTCCTTTTTTCTTTTCTTTTTTGACTTTTTTGATATTGTAGATTTCTAAATGTTAATTATAATGAAAACTATAGAGCTTTTAAAAGAAAACACAACAATATTATCATGAATTAAATAAGGATAAGCAAAGATTTCTTAGGACACGAAAAGAAATAACCATAAAAATGATAAGTTAAATTTTATCAAAATTGAAAAATTCTGATCAAAAGAAACAATTGAGAAAATGCCTAGATAAGAATCAAAGTGGTAGCAAATATTTGCAAAATATATCTGACAAAGCATTTGTATTCAGAATATTAAGGGACACAGATAAATCCAGAATAAAATAAAAATGTTTAAAAAAGGGCACAATATTTGAGCAGACATGTCACAAAGTAGACATACAAGTGACCGGCAAGCACAGGAAAATGTTCCTGGCAACATTACCCATTAGAAAATATATTTTAGAATCACAGTAATATAGTACTGCAAACTATTAGAAAAGTAAAATTAAAAAGACTACCATTGCCAAATTGTGGAAAAAATGAGGAGTAAGTGGAACTCATATAAAGTATGACTGAGAATACAAAATAGTGCAAATGCTACAAAACAGAAATATTTTTTAATAAAGTTAAATGTATAAATACTAATCCATTGATTTAAACTATCATTTCTGCTCCAAGGTACCTGCACAATATAAAACAAAACATTCTTAAAATTATGTGCATAAGAATATCATAGCAAGCTTTATTCATAATAACAAAAATAACAAATAAACCTGAGTATCCATCAATAAGAGAATGGATAATCAAATTGTGGTATATTCATAGAATGGAATATTATGCATCAACAAAAAGTATGCACCTGCTGTTATGGGCATATATTTAATAATTTCATAGACATTATGCTGAGAGAAAGAAGCCTAGCAAAAAAGGAATGTATACATACATATATATGAATACATATATATACACACATTCCATACATACAACATACTGTACCAGGCAAAATTAACACCTAATGGAAAAAAATTAAATAGTAAACAATAACCTAATGATTGCCTCTGGTCTTCGGTGAGTGGAATAATTTTTTTTTCAGGTTTTTTTTTTATTTCAGCATATTACGGAGGTACAAACGTTTAGGTTACATACATTGCCTTTGCCCCACCCTAGTCACAGCTTCAATCGTGTCCATCCCCAAGATAGTGCACACTGCACCCACTGGTGTGAATATGCCCATCTCCTGCTACCCCCTCCCACCTGCCCGACACAACATGCCTGATGAATGTTACTCCTATATGTGCACTTAAGTGTTGGTCAGTTAAATCAGTTAATACCAATTTGATGATGAGTATATGTGGTGCTTGTTTTTCCATTCTTGGGAAACTTCACTTAGTAGAATGGGCTCCAGCTCCATCCAGGATAATACACGAGGTGCTAGGTCACCCTTGTTTTTTGTGGCTGAGTAGTACTCCATGGTTACATACACCACATTTTATTAATCCACTCATGGATTGATGGGCACTTGGGTTTTTTCTGTAACTTTGCAATTGTGAATTGTGCTACTATAAACATTCTAGTGCAAATGTCTTTTTTATAGAATGTCTTTTTTTCCTTTGGGTAGATGCCCAGTAATGGGATTGCTGGATCAAATGGTAGATCCACTTGTAGTTCTTTAAGGTATCTCCATATTACTTTCCACAGAGGTTGCACTAGTTTGCAGTCCCACCGGCAGTGTATGAGTGTTCCTATCTCTCCACATCCATGCCAACACTTACTGTTTTGGGACTATTTGATAAAGGCCATTCTCACTGGAGTTAAGTGGTATCTCATTATTTGCATTTCCCTGATGATTAGAGGTGTTGAGCATTTTTTCATATGGTTCCTGGCCATTAGTCTATCTTCTTTTGAAAAGTTTCTGTGCATATCTTTTGCCTACTTTTTGATAGGGTTGTTTGATTTTTTTCTTGGTGGTTTTCCTGAGTTCTGTATAGATTCCATTTCTTAGCCCTTTATCGGATGTGTAGCATGCGCGTATTTTCTCCCATTCTGTAGGTTGTCTGTTTGCTTTCATGATAGTTTCCTTGGCTGTGCTGGAGCTTTTTAACTTGATTAGGTCCCTTTTATTTGTTTATTTTTTGATGTTGTGATTGCCTTTGGGGTCTTCTTCATAAATTCTTTCCATAGGACAATGTCTATTAAGAGTTTTCCCAACATTTTCTTCTAGAATTCTAATAGGTTCATGCTTTAGGTTCAAGTCTGTTATCCACCATGAGTTGAGGATAATTTAAATAAATATACACATTCTTCAAATCAGAGAACTGGCTACTTATTACTCAGAGCCTTTAGCACTGCTTCCCCAAGCCCTAGTATCCACAGAATGATGTGGTGAGATGTAGTGAGATGTAGTCATACACTGACTTTGCATCAAAAAAGAATCTCAAAATTGTGAGACATGGAGTTCATATACGGTGGTCAGATACTGACCCATTCTCCTCTCCAGAAAGAGAGAGAGAGACAGGAACTTTATTCTGTAATGTAAACAAATCCTTTCCTGGTAGGAAAGGAGGGTTCCCAGATTTTTGCTACCTAGGAATGTAGGCAAATAATAGAGGGAAATAAATCTTTAAATCTCCCTGGAGAATTAAGTCACTCAACATTCCCCACATCCTTGGCAACCACTAATTTACTTTGTGTCTCTATGGATTTATGTGTTCTCAATATTCCATATAAATGGACTCATATAGTTTGTGGCCTTTTGTATGTGGCTTCTTTTACTCAGCATGTTGTTTTAAGGTCCATCCATGTTGTAACATGTATCAATACTTCATGTCCTTTTTCCTTGTAATTAAATATGCATAAAATAATATTTACAATTTTAAAAAATCTCTCTTGAGAAATACACTGTCAGTAGCATCCAATGCATGTTTTTTTAAATAATATTTTTTAACCAAATTTTTGCCAGTGCTCCTTTGTTCACAGTCTGGAGAGTGCACAAATGCGTTGATATTCATAATTGTCTCTCAACAGAATAGTAACTGGGAAGAGGCATAAGGTAATTTTCTGGGGATATGGCAATATTCTATGTCTTTATAGAGGTGTGGGTTACATGGATGCAACCATTTCTCTATACTCATTGAATTGTACACATATTTGTGCACTTCAATATTTTTGTAAAATTTACCCTAATATGAAAAAGAAGTATGAAAAAATATTGAAGTTTTGGTAACAACGTTTTTATTTTTTTGTAGTGATGTGATAAACTATTTGGAAGCTAACTTCTATGTTTTGTAGACTTCCTCAAACAAATAAATATAATCATCCCAATGAGATCCAAGGTTTTGCTGTTGAGAAATACAAATGCGGAAAGGAGGCACACTAGAATGTGTGCTATGCAGTTGGACTGTAATTAAAGGAATTAGTAAAAATTCATGGTTTTTGATAGCTAGCTAGACCTACAGATCAATCAAACTATGGATTGACAGTCATAAGAGTGTATGTAAAATTGTTACTTTATCTTATGAGAGGTTTTAATAACAGTACTCTGGTGTCAATGAGCAAAACTCATACCCAAGTTTTGATTTCTGAATAACATTCTTCATTTGAAAAAAAACAAAAATTCCTAGGTAATATAGCCAGTTTCAGGATGGGATAAGGAAATTACAAGATGACCTGAACATTGCTTTAGAGCAGAAAGTAAGAGAGAGCTCAAAGAAACATGAGGACATGTTAGAAGGATATGACAGTCAGCCAGGAAGGGCTTTCACTGATAAATCTGTGACACTTTGAGTATGAAAATGAATAATGGTAGTCATAAATTGTAACCCTTTGAATAAAAGAATTCATCATTATACAGTGTGCATATATATATTGGTTAATGGAAGAATAAATAAATAAATGAGAGAGATGCAAAATGTAATTAGTAAACAGAAGAAATAAGGAATGATGTATTTAGAAATTTTAATGCATGATAAAGCCAATGTATTAAAATTCGAAAATTAACAAAATATTCCGCAGACACAAAGTACCTCTCAACAAATTACTTATAAATGAGAAAATAGTAACTTCTGTATAGAAAACTGGTGGTCACCACTTTAACAAGTCACCAAAACTAACATTGCTATTATTTGGACAAGTCATCACCGCATACTTTCTAATAAGATAGACAATGAAGGATAAGTCAGTTCATTGATATTTTTGAAAATTACATTATCTCAATCTAATTAAGGGAAGAATCTCCATGCAATCCAAGCTTGACAGTCATCTTACAAAATAACTGGCCTGTTCCCTTCCAAAATAGTAGTCAGGAAACATACAGAAAAATAGTGTGAGACACTGCTACATATTATAAAAAAATAAAATGACTTGACAACCAAATAAAATGCATGGTGCAGGATTTGAAGGAGGACTGGGGACACCAACAGCTTCAACAAATATTTGTAGGAAAATTGCCTTTGTCTTGGATTATATTATATCTTTAAATAAAAAATAAGTTATGATTCTATACTGATACACAGTGTAGATATTAATAGATCAATATATAGCTATGAAAGAATAAATAAATGAGGTAGGAACTAAGTGACAATTAGTAAATAAAGAAGAAATAATATATTTACAAATTATAATGGATGCTAAACTAATGACAGTTTGATAGGAATAATTATATAAACAGATATGTACTTGTATTCATTAATATATGTGTTTTGTGTGCATTTCAACTATTTCCATACATATGTATCTGTGGATTGACTGACTAATACAATTGACCCATTACATATAAATTATAAATAAAGGTAAGAAACTTAACTCCACTAGTTGTCTAGACTATTTCTTCACTGATACGAAAAGGCATATGTTTAAGACAATTGTATTTGATATGAGGTGATTATATATGCATTATTATTTGGTTCGATTCATTTTTTTCAGTATGAATCAAAATCCTGCCAGATATGAATCCTTCAGCTTAGTCATATCTGAGTCATGCCAATCAGAAAAGCAGTCTGGGTACTGTTGATGTGAATAGAGCATTAATTTCACTGCTGAACGATTTAAACATGGTTATACAGATATTTCTTAAATCTCAAGATGATATAAGCCATAAATACGTTCCCTGTAACTGGCAAGTTTATGCTCATAGGTCATTTAGAAAAAAAGAATTTTAGCAGTGGAGAAAGGGGAAAAAAAAGAATATGGCATTAAATATTGAAATTTGGAATCCCACAGGGTATGGTTAATATCTTAATTCAAAAACATATTTGGAATGAGGAAAAAGATTATTTGGGAACATATTCATTTGAATTGCTGTATGCAGGAAAGACTAATCATCATACGTTGCCAAGAAGTTTGAAAAAATATTTTTTCTATGTTCTATAGTTATTATAAATCCTTTTTGCTTATATAAACAAAGTTGGAAGCTATATGGACAATGCAGCTGGATTATTTAAACTGTGTAGATAAAAATTTGCAATAACGTAATCCAAATACAAAATTTTTGTTAAATTTTTTTCATATATTTTAATTTTAATCTCAACATATACATTCCCTTTTTATTTCTGCCTAACAAATGGCACACAGAAGCTCGGGCATGACCTAACTAAATCCTCTGCTCAGGATCTCACAGGCTACACTCAAGGTGTTTGCTGTCCTGTGTTCTTTTGTGGAGCTAGGTTCCTTTTCTAGGTTCCTATGGTTGTTAACAGTATTCAATACCTTTTGTTTGTAAGACGGGCCATCTTTCTTGTGGGCTCTAAACCGGCACCATGCTCAGCTCCCAGAACTTGCTGCTTGACCTTCTCCCAGCCTCTCACACAATAGAGCAGCCTCCTCACAGAAAGGACAAGTCACTCCTTTAAGAATATTCAGTTGAGTAACTCAGGCCTACCCCACACCATCCTCTGTCCCAGTAATTCAATATCGACTAATTTAGGATCTCAGGCTCATCTGGAAGTCCCTTTCACATTTCCCACCTTGTCACAATGGTGACCTCCATCTTTTCAGTTCCATTCACATTTAAAGGAAGGGGCTTTACAGGGTGGGTACATTAGGGAATGGGATTTTGACCTCTTGGAACTCTGTCTAGCACAACTTTATTAGTTTTCTTTTCCTGAATAAGAAATAATTACAAATTTAGCAGCTTAGTGCCACACCATTTATGACGGCACTAGGTCAGGAGTTTGGGCACAGCATAGCTAGGTTCTCTGCTCAGGGTCTCGTAGGGCTTAACCAAAGAGTACACACTGTCACATCTGACACTCAAAGTCCTCTTTCAAGTTCACCAGTTTCTGGCAGAGTTCAGTTGCTTTCAGTTGTATTACAGAACCCAGGCCCCTCCTTTCTTCCTGGCCATCATCTAGGTCCATTTCTGTTTCAGCTCCCAGACGCTGCCTGCCAGACCCTGCCACATGACCCTCTCTACAACATGGTCAACATGGTACTTTCTTTTCTTTTTTTTTTTTTTTCTACAAGGGTAGCAAGAAAATTTTTCTTACTGCAAAGGAATGTCTCTGCCTTATTTTAAGGGCTTATCTGATTAGGTCAGGACCACCCACGTTAATCACGATAGATGGTGCCTGACTTATGATGGTTCAATTTGCAATTTTTTGACTTTACATTCAGTATGCTCCTCAAGTAATGGTGGGGTTATGTTTGGATAAACCCATCATAAGTTGAAAATATACTAAGTCAAAAACAGACTTTTGATTTCTGATATTTTTGTCTTATGATGGATTTATCCAGACATAACCTCCATCATAAGTCAAGGAGCATGTGTATTTTTATTAACCAAAATCCTTAATCACATCTTTTAAATACCTTCTGCCATAATGTAAGGTAACATAATCACAAATTCCATTTCTACTCAAAGAGAAAAGATTATATAGAACATATATACCAGGAGACTAGAATCTTAGAAATATATTAGTTTTGGAATAATTAATTGAGGCAGATTTTTTATATTTTTTTAATTTCAGATTTTCTATGATAACATCATAAATATAAATACATTCCTAAATATGTGAACAAATTTAAAAATTGAAGTAATTATTTCCTGGCACTTTTCTTGGCAATTTAAATATTAGTAATTTTTAATATTTTGTATCTCATTCTAAAAAATGAATAGATACATGCATGTATATACAAATATGCACACACGAGAAAAAATTATATAAATATCTCCAATTTTGCAAGTTAAATCCGTGTTACAATGGCATTACGTGACCTTTTTCTACACTGACACTTTAAAAATTGGTGATAAAAATATATATTAAAATTAATTAAAACAATCATTCCACTTAGTTCTTTCTAGATGGGTAAGAGATGTCTACACTATTTCCTTTCGTAATAGGTTAAAGCATACTGAGAAAATTCAGATGATTTAATGCTGGATATTCGTTATTATTTAGTATCGAGTTTTTAGTATGAGTTATTACACTATTGCTATTACAATTTCATATGAATCATGCAATTTGAAGCCAGAAGGTAACTTGAAATGATCAGTTCCAAACTCTCGGGTTGGCAGAATAAGAGAGACGGGCCCGGGAAATACACGAAGGCAGGGCAGAGCTGCACGCTGCGGGGCCGCTTGCGGGGCCCAGGCGCGGACCGGCCGCTCCTCCCGCCGGCCCCACCGCACGGGCGCAAACGGCGGACACGGTCACGCTCCGCCTATTTCTCAGATGTTCACAATGCGTTTGTTTACCTGAATATTTCTGGAATTATGTGTGCGTTTTTTCTGAATATAGTCTCCATTAATGGGCATCTTTTAATTCTTGGAGTCTGTAGGAGCACCATCACTTTGAGGGTTTAGTGGGATTTGTTTATTATTTGTTTAATATTTTTCAGATTTAGTTAACCATTCACCGCCTTTTTCCCTTTCAACTTCTTTTCATGTATTTACGTTCAAATACATCCTTCATTAGGTGAGGAGTCAGCTGGTTGGGACTAATTTTTTGGTTCCAGACTCTGAACTGTGTCCTTGTTGGACTCAACTGCACCCCTCCCCAAACCATCCAGAACTCTGGACTGGGGTTTCTAAGAGGACAAATCCTGAGTCCATGAGATATTGAGAAGAAGGCTACAAACTGATGAGAAGTGCTGAAAAGCAGATGTACAAATATTGTCAACCTTAAAAAAAAAAAAAAAAAGACATGACAAAATTACCTCTGTTAGGTTTCCTTGAGAATAAGAAGTAAAGATTATAACCCAGAATGCATGGAATGGCAAGCCACCAGTGCATTCAATGAGGGGCGGGTAAGGGGAATTTTTATCAGCAAAAATATATTTCCATACGCTGCTTAGAAACAGTTGGTTAGTTCCAAAGTTTCATAGCCAGAGTTATTACTTCATTGGTGAAGATACCATTATTGGGAAAGTGTTCTTTTGAGAACATCTCATCTGAATTACTGCAGTCCTAAAGAGTGTCTCGTGATAAACCTCATCAAAGCAAATGTGTGAAAGACACAAAAAGGTTGTTAGACAGTCCTTGGAAACAATTCTTATCTCAGTTATGTAAGCATAAGCTCCTCTGTGTTTGGTCTCCCCTGCCTTTTTTTGTCTCGGTCTGACAGAAGTGATTTTATCCTGGTATCTGCAACTTCCACAGTACAAACCCACTTTATATAGTTTGTCACTTTGTTTTCTGTAAATTCAAATGCGACAACCTGGTGAGATCAGTCATTTGTACCAAGGTGTCTCCCAGGGTCCCTCGTCCTCATACAGACATAAAACGTTGTGCCACTGAAACAACACCTGGGGAAGAGGGATAATCAAATAAGCTGAGAAATGGAAAGCTGTAAAATTCTCTATGTTGTTATATTTGTTTATATAAATAAACTTGACAATAAAGTCTAGAAACTCGACATATAGTAATATGTAGAGAAGTAGCTTCATTTTGCTACTATTTTAGACATTTTAGTTAATTATGATTTGATGGAGCATCTTGGGTTCTCTGACTTTAGGTGTAGTTCTACTTTCTCAACAGTCAGAAGTTTGGGCTCACCCTCAGTTATCCTTTTGAACTGTGTTTATTTCTATGTCCTTGACGTTACATACCCTTTCAAAGAGAAAGAGTTAACATTTTCTTTTTAGTAGAAACCTATGGGAAGCTATTTGCCTTCATTGTAAAACAGAATTCTTCTAATGCGCGTGCCTCTTAATGCCAAAAAACAAAATATTGTACATAACTTTTACACTGTTCCTTATAATTGCTCTTGCTTTATCAAGAATATCTTGACCCAAATGTTTATGGCAGCACAATTCACTATTGCTAGGTCATGGAAACAACCCAAGTGCCCATCAATTCATGAGTGGATTGTTAAAATCTGGTATATGTTCACAATGGAATATTACTCAATTTTAAGCAATGACAGTGAGTTAGCACCTCTGGTATTACCCTGGATTAAGCTTGAGCCCATTATTCGAAGTGAGGTGACACAAGACCCGAAGAATGGGCCCCACTTGTACTCGCCATCAAACTGGTATTGACTGATTTTTTTTTTCCCATTTAAATATGATAGGACCACAACATGAGAGAGTGAGACATCAGAGAGATTATAGCTGCACAAACACTATGTGAATTTAAACCTTAGAAAACTCACAGT
>CAUYRT010072456.1:0-10443 GCA_963574885.1 Lepilemur ruficaudatus
GAAAGTGTAAGGAAGTTTTTTCAAGAAGAAGTGATTCCTCATCACTCAGAGTAAGTAACACAAAAGCTGATGTTACCCAAATATCTAATGTTTTCAGAAGTTCCTTTGACAGAGCTATGCTGCAAGATGTTTCTGCTCTCCTGTTGTTCCTATTTAAACTGTAATGAGGTTGCCTACTTTTTCACCTTTGATATGCTTGTCCCATAAGTTCAGCACTTTAAGGAAATATGCTAAGGAGAATTGCCTTTACAGGACAGGTTGGATTAATTCCCATAACTACATGACACAACTAAGCTTGAACCATCAGAGCACCAGCTTATCAAAACTACATCAGTGATTACCAGTGGGTATAATTTTCAAGTCTAATAAATAGTCACGGTTGGGAGGAAGAAGTGGCAGATATAAAGAAGTAAAGATGAGAAAAAGAAGAAGTGTAAAAAGAGTCAAATGCAAGTGGAAGTGTATGGCTAGTGTCAACAGTTACCTTAAATTAAGAGGACATTTTTGCACAAAATCATTCATAAATTCAAAGGTGTGGCTATTTGAATAATACAAAAATGTTGATTTTTAAAATATTTCTCATTTGCAGATGGGAGAAAGCTGGAGAAGTGAGTAGGGAGCTTTGGGAAAAAGCTGGAAAACAAGGACTGCTCGGTGTCAATATTGCAGAACGTCATGGTGGTATTGGCGGGGACTTATACTCTGCAGCTGTTGTTTGGGAGGAACAGTAAGTATGGAGACATTTGAAGTTGAGTCTTGTTTTGTAAGCATATGGCTCACCTTTCTGAGATGATTTTTTTTTAAAAAAATGCTTTCTAATCTTCTTGGACAATTGAAAATTCAGTGTAAAATAGAGGAGATTATAATAAAAATAGTTGCTGTGTTAGGAAAATACAATTGTAGGTGATTGCTATTTTAAAATATTTTATCTCTTAATTCATTAAATAAGTGTTTATTTAGCTTTGTTAGAGCACTGTTATTATGACAGAATCAGAAATTAAAAGATTAGTAAAAACAAAGAGAGAAACCTTTCAGGAACGTCATCATAGGTTTGTGAGCAGACAGGATATTACAACACAATGTGATTAAAAACTTTAATACTTTGTTGTTGTATTAGTCATTTTTTAATTGAAAATCATAGAAACTGAAAACAGAATAGAATAACTATTTTGTGTTTTAAATTTTCTTCTTGTTTTTTTTTTCTTCTAAGAGCATATTCAAATTGTACAGGCCCAGGTTTTAGTCTTCATTCAGATATTGTCATGCCCTATATTGCAAACTATGGCTCAGAAGAACAGATTAAGCACTTCATCCCCCAGATGACGGCAGGCAAATGTATTGGTGCCATAGCAATGACAGAGCCTGGGGCTGGAAGGTAAGTCAAATTTAGTTGTCTTTGAATTCTTGGAATCCCTTACATTTTCTCAGTACTTGGTTTATGTAAGACTCTGAACTGGGTACTGGGAAGAATACAAAGATGAACACATAATTCATGACCTCAAGTAAAACTCCAGTAGGAAAGTAACAATAAAGTGGATTTTAGTATGCTCTCTGTTTGAGATATTCACATAGTTTTATGTAAATAAAATGGTGGGATATGAGTTGAATTTTCAGCATGATGAATTTTAGATGTGGGGTAAGTCACATGTAAATGTCAAGCAGCTTGCCAAAAAATGTATTTGGAACTCTGGAGTCATGGTGGAGTAACAAAAGGTTTTAAAAGTCTTTCATAAACTGGGTGTGGTGGCTCACAACTGTAATCCTAGCCCTTTGGGAGGCTGAGAAGGAAGGATTGCTTGAGGCCAGGAGTTCAAGACTACCCTGAGCAACATAGCGAGACCTGTCTCTACAAAAAGATTAATTGGGTGTAGTGGTGCAGGCTTGTGGTGCTAGCCACTTGGGAGGCTGAGCCAGGCAGATCACTTGAGCCTAGGAGTTTAAGGTTTCAGTGAGCTATGATTGTACCACTGTATGCTAGCCTGGGTGACAGGATGAGACCCTGTCTCAAATAATAAATAAATAAATACATACATACATACCTAAATAAAGTCTTTCTTAAATAAGCAAGAATTGACTCAGTGGGAATGAATAAGATCACGTATTCAGTCATTCGCTGGTTATTTAGTAAGTGCCTTTAATGTGCCAGGTATACAGTGGTGAGCAAAACAGATGTGGTCTCTGTACTTACTGAGGAGAATGACAAGAACAAGCAAACAAATACATTTGTAATTATAAACTATGGTAAGTATTGTGTAGGAAACAGAGTGCTATGCTATAGAATAATGGTATGTTTGTGTTTGGTAGGAGAGGGAAAAACAAATTTAGATATAAATACTAAGAAAGGCCTGTGAAAAGTGGTTGTATTAATATTTAAACCGAGATCCGATGAATGAGAAGGAACCAGTTATGTAAGAATGGGAGGCAGAGCTTCCACATAGCAGGACCTGATCCTCAAGGGGATAAGTGGAAGACAAAAGAGGGACCAAGGAGTAAACTGTGGGGATTGTTTTGTTTAGAACTGTACAAAAGAAAATGGAGCAACAGAGAGACGGATTGAGAGTTTGAAAAAAGTCTAGACATGTGCTGCCTGTTATAAGTGAAAAGGGAAGTCAGTTGGAAAGGCAGTAGGATAAGAAGGAGGAGTTAGTCATGTTGAGAATGGAGAAGAGTTCATGGCAGGCCACGGATGACCTTTGCATTGTGATTTCAGTCATGTTGATGGGCAGAAAACTTTAAAAGGGAGTGAGATGATTATTGAGAACACAGAGGCAAAGAATACAAACTAATCTAAGTGGGAGGTGACAGGAAGTGTAGAGAGGAGGTAGTTTGACAGGCTAGAACAGGGAAGGGAGATGATTTATGTTAAAGAGAGCAATGCCTCATGGGCCAACAGGAAGCAGGTGGTGCAAAAGAAGAGTGTAAAGATGCGGCAAAAGTGGTACAAAAAAGCCCAGGATTTGTTTCTGCGAAGGTCAGGCCCTACTGATTTATGGTGATAAATTTTTTTTGACAGTATTATTTATTTTTACATTTCTTAATATTCAATAGTGTCACTTGGCAACATGCTAAAATTGTATTTATCTTTTCAAGATATAAATCTATAATTACAGGCCAATACTGATACTTAACTTTGCCAGACATAAAAGGGTTTTGTTCACTTCTGTTGCCTAAATAATGTGATCTACACAAGTAGAAATTTAATCTTCTTCCTTTGGTTTTAATTTCATTCTCTAAGATAACTGGCTGGCTGCCAGTATTCAGATTAAAGTTTGTTAGCTCTGTGATCAGTATGTTCCAGTTCTAACCCGCTGCATGTTAGCTTTTACCTAGAAGCAAGAGAATAAAAGACATCTTGATTTATGTCCAACTTACACACGCAAACAAAAGCTCATTTGATTTTTGTTTAAACTTCTCATCCGTGGTTAGGTTTATGTAATTAAGAAGGAATGAGAATGGAGAAAACAGGCAGATTGTGGGAGAGGGAAGGTCGGTGAGAGTCATGGGAGGATAGCAAATCAGTCAGATATTTAGAGAGACGAGCAAAGGTAAGAGAATGCAAGAACAGAGACAAGCTACAGATGAAGAAGAGGTATAAAGGGTTGAGGAATTATGATGAGAAATAAGGAAAATCATGTGGGAGGAAATGAATGGAGAAGATGGGACATGATTCATTTTGTCTGCCCTCAGATAGTTTGGCCACTGTCTGTAATTAATGCTTTGATTTGGCCTACACAGAGAAAGGGTGCAATTGCTGGAAAACATCCAGAGTTTCACTGCCTTTCCCCTTCCCTGTACATAAGAGGCTTCATTATGTTCAATTATGTTTAATTTGTATGTTACTTTAGTATTTTATAAATGTTTTCATGTTAATTTTCTTATTTGGCTATTATAATAATCTGTAATATAGAGGTATTGTGATCTCTATGTAAGGGGAAGAAAGAAAATGATAAATGAAGTATTTTGAACAAGTTCATAGAACAAATTTATGACTGTGTTGGAGTCAGAGTATTCTGACACCAGCTGTGTGATTTTGGGTAAAATCTCTGAGCCTCAATGTCTATATCAGTGAAATTGACATAATGATACTTAATGGGATTATTGTGAAGATCAGTATTCTTACCATTACTTAGTACATTTTTAAATAATTTTTAATATTTCATGTTTACCCTTCAAAAATGTAAGAAAAGTCTATGTCATTATCTTTATATTTTCTTTGATATGTCCCTTTGTAGGATTGTTTTCATAAACTATGTACAGACTTTAATAACTGATACTTTATACTTATGATGAAAATTACGATGTTAGAATACAACTGCATTCAGCTTTAAAATGTCCACTATCAACATCCACCCTTTTGATGATAATCAGGCTACAGATTGGTTCATATATGCCTGTCATTTAATCTGTCTTTCATATAGGTGGCTTTATGTTATGCAATCTCCTTCTGAAACTTACCTATGATGTTTGAAGTGATTAGATGTGTAATGGATAATTTCAATTCATGTTTCTAATGTCTTGATGTGTTGAGGGTCCTCAAGACCACTCCCGGGTTCAATAATTTGCTAGGGGGACTCATAAGACTCAGCTTATATTGTATCATGGCTACGATTTATTACAGTAAAGGATACAAAGCAAAATCAGTCAAAGAAGTCTCTTGGGCAAACCATAAAAAATCAGGAGCAGTTTCCAAGAGTTCTCTCCCAGTGACATGCTTAATTCCTTTAGCCACAAGTTTTGACATGTGTGAAGTATTGTCTACCAAGATGCAGCTCATTAGAGATGCAGTGCCAGGATTTTATTAGAGACTGATTTCATAGGCATCCTCTGCCTAACATGTGCCAAGAGTTGAGATTCCAAGAAGGAAAGCAGGTATTCAGCATAAACCACATTGTTTGCACAGTTAAGACACAGTAAGCCCCTCGTATGAGTTCTGAAATCGGTCTCTCAGATGCCAGCCATGGGCAACGTTGCAACAGGCCTTTCTAAGAATAGCAGTCTTGGACTTGCTATATTAACTCTTTTCTGTACACTTGGCATTTTTAATAATGTAATTCAACAAATGTTAATTGAATGTCTGTTATGTGCAAAGCAGTATGCTAGGCACAGGGCAGATGAACATGATCTCGATATACACCATATCCTCAGGAAGCTTGAGTCAGATAAGTGGGGTAGCTGGAAAAGATAATACATTTTTATTACTAACTGAAATTCAAGGTAAATACTCTCAAAGAGTATATTAGTTTCCTTACGGCTTCCAAATTACCACAAATTTGGTGGCTTACAACAACAGAAATTTATTCTCTTATAGTTCTGAAGGCCAGAAGTCCTAAGTGAGTATTATTGGGCCCAAATCAAGGTGTCAGCAGGGCACATTCCCTCCAGAGGTTACAGGAAGAATCCACTCCTTACCTCTTCGGTCTCTTGGTGACTGCCAGCATTCCTTGCCTTGTTGCCTCATCACTCCAGTCTTTGCCTGTGTGGTCACATTGCCTTCTCTTCTGTCTGTGAGGTCTCCTCTGCCTCTCTCTTACAAAGATGCTTGTGATTGAAGTTAGGGCTCATCCACATAAAACACAATTATCTCTCCATCTCAAGATCCTTAAGTTAATCACATCTGCAAGATTCTTTTTCCATATAAGGTAACACAGACTTCCAGATTAAGACCTGATATTTTCGGGGTCATTATTCTGCCTAATACAAAGAATAACTTTAAAAAAAAGTGCCATGCAGCATAAAATATAAAGATCACATACAAAAAGAAGAATCAGAAAAATTTCACAGCAATAAGTGATGTGGGCTATTGATACGTGAAGCTTTTTGATGTGGGATACTTAACTGTATAACAATAGGGGATTGCTTTAAAAAATTATGATAAATCCATATGATGACATTCTGTGAAGCTAATCAAAATTATATAAAACATTATATGTTAAGAGATCAAAATCATATGTAGGATTCTAATTTTATAAAAATACATAAATGGGTATATCTGTGTCCATAGAAAAATATTGGAAGGATATATTTTAAAAATGTTCATTCCAGGAAGTAAAATTATTTTTAAATTATTTTTCTCCTTTGGAATACTGCCTGTATTCATATTTTAGTTACAAATATTTGTTTATTTTATATTTAGGAAAATAATCTAGTCTACTTTTAGAGCTGGTTTGTTAGAGAAAATGGCATTTGAGACAGTTTTTTTAAGAGCTAAACTTTTGATGACTAGAGATAGGGGAAGGAGCCAAGGTACATAAAGGTAGCTAAGTACATGGTGACACATAATCTTGAAAAGTCATCTGAGTCCAACCACTCTATAAAATCTGGCTAGTTTATCTGATCTTAATCATGTGTTTATTTGTATAAGTGATTTATAATACACACATCAGACATGATTTTTTAGTGCAATTGTGTTAATGTTCCTAATATTAGACAAGTTTTATAACGGCATACCAGTTTGAATAATCTTATTACATACATGCTTACATGCATTTGTACAATTTTATTTTTACCAGTTGATGAATTTTTTTTTATCTTTTCTTTCAATTACAGTGACTTGCAAGGAGTAAGAACAAATGCCAAAAGGGATGGAAGTGACTGGATTCTGAATGGAAGCAAGGTGTGTAAACAGGGAATTCCATACCCTTTCTCTCCGGAGTCGTGCTGTGGATAACGACATCTCAAATACTACTCAATATTGATTCTATTAAGTCTAAGAATTCACACAGAAATTGAGTTTAGTTGTTTTGGAGACAGAAATTTACAACATTTATATTGCATAAGATCTGAGGTAGTCTCGTCTGTGTTCCATTTTGCTTGTCCCCTCATTAAGATGGCAAAGGTTGTTTTAGCTTCCAAACAGCCCTTATCAAACCAGAAATGGGAATGTAAGGCTCACATTGCCCAAATATGAGCACCTAGGCAATGTGACGAGAGAAACAAACACCATTTTATACCCCAACTATTTCAAATGGAGAGAGATAAAAACAGATCATTTGACTGCAGTTTGATAAATGGTAAGATCATGATGAATTCAGGGTGCTGTGGGAGTGTTTAACCCAGCCTGGAGAATTTGGGAAGACTTTTTGGACAATGTGGTATCTGAATTTAGTCCAGAATGAGTAAGATGCATCATAGGCAAGTTGGGAAAGGGCCTCCCAAGTAGAAGAAACAAAATTTTCAAAGACCTGTGGGTCAGGAAGACCTTGGAATGTGGAGGACAGCAAGTAAATTAGTAGAGCTGACCTGAGAGCAGGGAGTGGAGGAAACGTGGGACAAGGAATAAGGCAGAAGAGGTAAGCTAATGCCGGGTTGCTGTGAGTTTTATGACCTGCTAAGGGTTCAGAATTTATCCTGAAGCCAATTAGGAGCTATTTAACCTGTATGAAGGGTGATAGGATCAGATTGTGCTTTAGAAAGATATCTCTGACATCATGATGGATGATATGGTTGTAGAGAGATCAGTTGTAGGAACTTAAACAAGAAATCATGAGAGCCAGAAATAAGGTAATGACAATTGAAATGAAAGGAAGTGAATAGATCCAAAAAGTATTAAATGGATTGGAAAGAACTAGATGCAAAATTGAATATGAAGCAGAATGATCACATGATTTACTGAAGCATTCATTGAGATAAGGAAATAGTTTGATATTCAGGATTGGATAAGAGTAGGAGTGGGAAGGAATATGTTCTACCCATGAGTTATCAGGTGGAAATGTCCAGAAGCAGGTGGGTATACACGTCTAGATCCTAGCAAGAAATGTGGCTTAGATAAAGACTTGTAGTAATCAGTATGTGGAGGGCAACTAAAGCCATGAAAGTGGTTCAGATGACTCAGAAAAGATGAAGAACGAAAAGTTAATTATTAATATTGCTCTGGGTATATTTCATTTTCTGAATCAA
Source organism: Lepilemur ruficaudatus (assembly GCA_963574885.1). Taxonomy (NCBI): domain Eukaryota; kingdom Metazoa; phylum Chordata; class Mammalia; order Primates; family Lepilemuridae; genus Lepilemur; species Lepilemur ruficaudatus. Next base: position 7,897 of record CAUYRT010072456.1, read on the forward strand.
TATCATCTGATAATTTCTATTATTTAATTTGTTATTTCTTTCCTCCTTAATCATAGTCTCTTATTTAGGCCATTTTGAAAAAAGGAGGCCATGAATTATAAAAAACAAAACTAGGCCTTTTTAAAAACTGATAAATCTAAGAGTACAAATACTTTAATAATAGTGTCATTTAAAGCAGATTCCCTTTTCTTATCAATGGCTTCCTTCTAAAATACAATTTATCATTTTAATAGATGACTTGGTTTTATTTTTTTAAAAAAACTCTATTAATCATTATTATTATTTATAATGTTAATATTGAGAAGAAAACGTATAGGCTTCATTCTTTGAAGCATTGGGTAATTTTTCCTGAATCCTTGATAACTTCATGTGTAAATAATCAACCCTGCAAATGCTTGGATAGGGTACCGAGAGAGGTGAGGTATAAAGCATACCTTGTCTGTTTTAGTATTATTGGGTATGCCTCCCCTAATCATAACTTGCACATGGATCTGAATTACTGTGGTGCATTACAGTGTACTTGGGGTTTTGCAGGTGTTCATCACTAATGGGTGGTTAAGTGATGTTGTGATTGTAGTAGCAGTCACAAATCGTGAAGCTCGCTCTCCAGCCCATGGCATTAGCCTTTTTCTGGTGGAAAATGGAATGAAAGGATTTATCAAGGGACGAAAGCTACATAAAATGGGATTAAAAGCCCAGGTAAGTCATATATAGATCATATTCAGGTAATAATTGAGTTTACTATTAATCATCTAGAAGATTTATATGGAGAATTATATGTGGCACAATTATACCTTCCTATGCTGAATTCCTAAAATAGACTTTTCAGAAATAGTAATGGAGATTGATTCCCATTTATGCCACTGTATCTCTCTCTGGTGGTCAGCAATGGAAATAAGTCAGGGAATTTTGAATATCTGCTTTAGAAATGGAAAAATTAATGGTAATAAGCCATCTATTTATAAAATTTATTGAAGAAAATTGTGAAGAACAGAAAATGTTTTATCTATACATTACCAAAAACACATGTTTTACTTTATATGTATTAGATATCCTTAGTACCTAGTACCTAGAGAATTGGACAAGATTATAGACAGAATGACAGTGTATTACAGTGGGAAAGCTACAAGTTTTAGGATCAGATGAACCTGGATTCGAATTCTTGTTTACCACTTACGAGGCTTCCAATTAACCACTCCAATCTGACTTCCAATTTGTTGGTATTTTGATTTTTTTTCTTAAATGGAAATTACAGTTACCTCATTGGGTTATTGTGAGATTTTTATTATTATTTTTATTTAGTTATTTTCTTTTTTAAAATTTCAGAATATTATGGGGGTATAAACATTTTGGTTACATATATTGCCTTTGCATCACCCATGCCAGAGCTACAAGCATGCCCATTCCTCAGATAGTGCACTCCGCATCCATTAGTTATGAATTTACCGATCTTCTCCTCCCCCTCCCATCTGTCCAACACCTGATGAATGTTACTACCATATGTGCACATACATGTTGATCTTTAATACCAATTTGATGATGAGTACATGTGGTGCTTGTTTTTCCAATCTTGTGATACTTCATTTAGTAGAATGGGCTCCAACTATATCCAGGATAATATAAGAGGTGCTAGATCATTATCGTTTTTTGTGGCTGAGTAGAACTCCATGGTATACATATACCACATTTTATTAATCCACTCATGTGTTAATGGGCACTTGAGTTGTTTCCACATTTTTGCAGTTGTGAATTGTGCTGCCATAAACATTCAAGTGCAGATGTCTTTATTACAAAATGACATTTTTTCTTTTGGGTAGATGCCTAGTAGTGAGATCGCTGGATCAAATGGTATTTCTATTTTTAGTTCCTTGAGATATCTCCATATTACTTTCCATAGAGGTTGTACTAATTTACAGTCCCACCAGCAGTGTAAGAGTGCTCCTGTCTATCCACATCCATGCCAGCATTTGTTGTTTCAGGACTTTTTGATAAAAGCCATTCTCACTAGAGTTAAGTGATATCTCATTATAGTTTTGATTTGCATTTTCCTGATGATTAGAGATGTTAAGCACTTTTTTATATGTTTGCTGGCCATTATTCTGTCTTTTGCAAAATTTCTGTTCATTTCCTTTGCCCACTTTTTAATGGGGTTATCTGATTTTTTTCTTGTTGATTTTCTTAAGTTCTATATAGATTCTAGTTATCAGCCCTTTATCAGATGTGTAGCATGCAAATATTTTCTCCCATTCTGTAGGTTGTCTATTTGCTCTAATGATTTTTTCCTTGGCTGTGCAGAAACTTTTTAATTTGATCAGGTCCCATTTATTTATTTTTCTTGCTGCTGTGATTGCTTTGGGGGTCTTCTTCATAAATTTTTTGCCTAGGCCGATGTCTATAAGAGTTTTCCCAACATTTTCTTCTAGAATTCTTATGGTTTTGTGCCTTAGGTTTAAGTCTGTTATCCATTGTGAATTGATTTTTGTGATAGGTGAGAGGTGCAGATCCTGCTTCAGTCTTCTACGTGTGGCTATCCAATTTTCCCAGCAC
>CAUYRT010072461.1:0-10308 GCA_963574885.1 Lepilemur ruficaudatus
TGCCTGTAGTCCCAGCTACTCGGGAGGCTGAGGCAGGAGGATCGCTTGAGCCCAGGAGTTTGAGGTTGCTGTGAGCTAGGCTGACGCCACGGCACTCTAGTCCAGGCAACAAAGTGAGACTCTGTCTCAAAAAAAAAAAAAAAAAAAAAATCACAGGCCTGAATTGTTGATCCCTAGTTTGTGTTGTGAATAACGATGCTTTACACTGCAGATTGGCATCTCATGTGGTCTATTTTCTGCTCTGTGCTGTTCAATTCCTATATAGAGGAATGACTTCTTTTTTTCTCTGTTAAATCATTGTGTGAGTCTATAAATGTTCAAGCATAGTATAGTATATCACCACAGTTCTATTTGATCTAGTTTATTTTGAGGCATGCATTTTTTGGAAAGCTGTCACTTTTTACAGTTAATTTTTATGTTATCCATCATTACTTCAGCCTTCAGAGACTGGAATTAGACAAATACTGACGTGAGAAGTTGCAGAACGAATGAGCTAATTCTAACTTGTATCAAGTCAGGTGGCCATCTTTGAAGAAAAAGATCAGAATCTCTGTATGAGCCGTATAGGACAGAAATATTTCTCACCCCAGTGTCCACCCTTTTCTTCTGATGGCACACTAATAAGTTGCATCTCTGTGTAACCTGAAATGGTTAATTGTGAAGCACGGTCTTCTGAGGTGTTTTTTTATGTACGGTTAATTGTGTTTTTACCGTCAGAAGAGTTTGAAACAGGTCCTCTGGGAATTCTAGTTCATTAGTAATGCCCCGGTGTACGTTGCTAATGGGTTGCTGTTGGTGAAAAAGTAGATAGAATTTTAATAAAATGCTATTGGAACTGCTAGGTAGACTGATAACAAAAGGTTTTAATAGCTGTCTTTGAACTAGTATCAGACATTCATCCATTATAAAAGCAGTAGAATTACTTACTTGTTTTTAGAATGTAATTCCCCCCTGCCCAATTTTTCAGATAAGCTTAAAAACTCTTTTATGTAGAGTGATAAAATAAACAAACATTTATTTATTTGCAAGTCACAAATATATTTCATGCCTTTTAAATCATTTTTTTTGGAATAAAGGGAAGTATAAGTAAATGAATGACAAAAAGAAATTGTAATAAGTATTACTGGAAAGAACAAAAATTTCTGTCTTTGTTTAGCAGTTTGTTACAAAAACCTTCTAGAAATTTTATTCTTGGAATTGCTAACACATGTTTACTTTTCAGTGATGAAAAGTAAACTTAAGATTAAGAACCACTGTGATTTGTAAGGTTGGGTACCTAATAAACAGGTCAACTGTTTATGCTCAGCAACTATTTCAAGAATCCCAACTCAATTTAGTGGGGAGGAATCATCCCACAAGCTTGTGGGTTGCTCAGTATGAAATGGATATTTGTGAGTGTTGGTTAGTGAAATGGGGTAAGGTAAATAAATGGCTATTATCCCATATGTCGTGTCATGTTGAAAGTGTTTCAGTGTTTCAAGTATTCAAACTAGGTTTTTGCCTCCTGGAAATATATTATTTTGATGAAATAGTGTGAGCTGAAGACGGATGTGTAAATACATGTGAACAAAATCTCAAAATAGGTAGTTTCAATTATCTAATAAACATTTAACTATTTTTTATTTGCTCTTTGTTTTTATGTGTCGTTTTCTGGAAACAGTATTCAAATTGTACCATGAACAAGCCTTGGAAATATTTTACTTCTAACTGTATAATATAGTACTTACTAAACTTAGACTTTAAAAAGATACAAATCTCTAGCTGTAGTCTCAAAAGGAAGAGAAAAATGAAAAAATATTGAGCATCATTAACAAATATACATGTTTAATTCCATTCCCAATACTTATTTGGCATAATGTCATGATAAAATTTTATCTTCAAAGCTTTTTAATGAACTACAGACATAAAAACATACCTTTAAGTCAGATAAATGCTCCATATAACATTGTTTTTTCATTTTGCCTCCAAAAATGGTTTTTATTCATCCGGAAAAAGAAAAAAGAAAGAAAAATAACACAAAGGTATTTATTCATTGACTTCCTCCCTTTCCTGCTACAGTTCCTTCTCAGATTCAGGATTGGACTCTGGCAGGGGCCAACAGTCCTTTCAAATGAGGTCAGTGGCACTGAAGGACATGTCCTCAGTGGATGTGTTGTAGACGGTCTCCATGTCCCAGAAGGTCCTCCTGTCTTGTTCCGTCACTGTGTTGGTAGCCACACCCTCACGGTCAGAATGTTCACCGTGGCTGATCTATGGATGCTGTTTTCCCTGTTGATGGGAAAGTCACAGTGGATGACTGAAGCAGCCTGCTGTGCATCAGTGCCTCTGACCCATGTCAAGAAAGATGACACCTTCAGCATGTGGATGGGGAGACAGGGGATATATTGTGTCCAGAAGGGACTTGGGCATATATGTAGACAGTCAAAGGTCAAAAGGAAACATCCTCTCACGCCTCTAATCCTAGCACTCTGGGAGGCCAAGGCGGGCGGATCGCTCAAGGTCAGGAGTTTGAAACCAGCCTGAGCAAGAGGGAGACCCCGTCTCTACTATAAATAGAAAGAAATTAATTGGCCAACTAAAAATATATAGAAAAAATTAGCCAGGCATGGTCGCGCATGCCTGTAGTCCCAGCCACTTGGGAGGCTGAGGCAGAAGGATCGCTTGAGCCCAGGAGTTTGAGGTTGCTGTGAGCTAGGCTGACGCCACAGCACTCACTGTAGCCCGGGCAACAGAGTGAGACTCTGTCTCAAAAAAAGAAAAGGAAACATCCTCTCACCCACACAGACATTGGGCATGCCAGATTTTATCCCAATTTGCTATATTCTTGGGGAGATACTAGTAGGTCCCTTGGAGAGGGGCTCACCTTGGAAGAGCATACTATTTAATATCTATGAGTGAATCAAATAGGTATTTTATGTAAAAAGACAGTAATATCCTTCCTTAGAAAGTACTGTAAGGTCACTAACATATTCTATAAGATTTTCTTACCTACAGCTTTGTGTAATCCTTTTATAAGCTCTGATTATCAGTTTCATGTTTCTGCTGTAGGTATTGTTAACCTACTCAGTCATTTAGCCATAGGGTCACTTGTGTCCCTTATGCAAGAACCAGGGTCTCTCATTGATGTTTCACCACTTATTTTTTGCATTAGCTGTATTTGCTTTATATAGTTTTCGAAACCTCTTTAAATTGGGGTGTGTGTGTGTAGTAAGGTAGATAAAAGTAAAATGCCACTGTATAAAAAATGCTAATAGCCAGGAGAAAAGGAGCAGCGTGCTCCATTATTACATTATTACATCTATGATGCTCATTTGAGGAAAGTTTACCATTGGTCAGGGGAGGAGTGCAGCTTTTCCTGATTGTGAAACCTGAGATCCAGTTTGCCCCATTAGTCCTTACAGAGAGACGTTGTAATATAGTAGGTGGACACATCAGCAAATTCTTAGAATGATAGAACTTGAGTCCTCTGTTTTCATATTATACTTGAAGCTCAGTTTGAAAAAATAATATTTTGAGTAAAATTATAAAGCATATATGATTTATTCAGTCTCAGTTAACTTTTTTTTTTTTTTTTTTTTTTAGACAGTGTATCACTCTGTTGCCCAGGCTTTAGAGTGCCGTGGCGTCAGCCTACCTCACAGCAACCTCAAACTCCTGGGCTCAAGCAATGCTTCTGCCTCAGCCTCCCAAGTAGCTGGGACTACAGGCATGAGCCACCATGCCCGGCTAATTTTTTACATATATTTTTAGTTGTCCAATTAATTTCTTTCTATTTATAGTAGAGACGGGGTCTCGCTCTTGCTCGGGCTGGTCTCGAACTCCCGGCCTTGAGCGATCCACCCGCCTCAGCCTCCCAGAGTGCTAGGATTACAGGGATGAGCCACTGCGCCCGGCCTGTAGATATCTTTTTGTTAGTATAAAGTGACCCTTTAATTTATTTCCTCCTGAGTCCTACTTTTTGTTCCATGTCAAAATTACCATTCTTGTTTCCTTTCAGGATATATGATATAGATCATTGCCTGTCACTATTTTTAATCTTTTTATGTCATTTCATTTTTTGGACCCATCTGAAGATCTTTACAGTCAGGGTCTCGCTCTGTCACCTAGGCTAGAGTACAGTGGCACAATCATAGCTCACTGCAGCCTCGAACTCCTGGGCTCAAGCAATCCTTCTGCCTGAGCCTCCTCAGTAGTGGGGACTAGGGCATGCACCACCATGCCCAGCTAGTTTTTCTTTCTTATTTTTCGTAGAGATGGAGTCTGGCCACGTTGCCCAGGCTGGTTTGGAACTCCTGGGCTCAAGTGATCCTCCCTCCTCAGCCTCCCAAAGTGCTGAGATCACAGGCGTGAGCCACCACACCCAGCCCTGAAGATCTTTTTAATAGGGAAATTTTAAACAATAAAAATTTGTTCTAATGTTTGATTTTTTTTTAACTCTCGTAATTTTGTACTTTTAAAATAACTTTATGCTTTCCTTTAGTTTTTGGCGTTTGTAGCATAAACTGTTTCATGTGTTCTTTTTAACAAGCATACATACAGAAATCATTTTAAAAGTGTATGCATCAAATGTTGTACTTATAAAATTCAATAATAAAACAAAAATGTTATGTTCTTTTATGAATGTAAGAAATTTAGCTTAGTTTAGCTTTTCAACACTCCCAGCTTTCTAAGCTAATCTGTAAGACTACTTATAAATATTGACTTTTTAAATTATATCTGTTTCTGTCAAATAAATTTTAGCTTATATATTAAATTTAAATAAAACAATTTGGCTCAGCTCTACATTTTAATTTGTTATGGAGTGCCATCACAAATCTTTTTACCTTACCATTTATACCCATTCTTTTTTTTTTTTTTTTTTTTGGAGACAGAGTCTCACTCTGTTGCCCAGGCTACAGTGAATGCCGTGGCATCAGCCTAGCTCACGGCAACCTCAAACTCTTGGGCTCAAATGATCCTTCTGCCTCAGTCTCCCAACTAGCTGGGACTACGCGCGTGCGTCACCATGCCTGGCTAATTTTTTGTATGTTTTTAGTTGTCCAGTTAATTTCTTTCTATTTATAGTAGAGATGGGGTCTCGCTCTTGCTCAGGCTGATTTCGAACTCCTGACCTTGAGCAATCCACCCACCTCGGCCTCCCAGAGTGCCAGGATTACAGGCGTGAGCCACTGCGCCTGGCCTATGCCCATTATTGAATTTTAATTTTTATGATTGCCTCAAATAATGTTTTCAAGCACTGTTTTTCAGAGATATATATGTGGGTTAATATTCTGAATCCTTGAGTATGTGAAAATGACTTTTGGTTGCATGTACATTTTTTTTTAAGAGACAGAGTCTCTGTTATCTAGGCTGGAGTACAATGGCACAATCATAGCTCACGGCAGCCTGGACCTCCTGGGCTCAAACAATCTTCCTGCCTCAGCCTCCTGAGTAGCTGGGACTATAGGCATGTGCCTCTATGCCTAGCTTGCATGCACATGTTAATAACAGCATGGCTCAGTACAGTATTCTTGTGTCCCAAGCTTTTCCCTTTAAAATTCTCTAAACATTACTCTAGTGTTTTTTAAATTTCACTAGGACAAGAAACTCCTTTTGATCTTGAGAGAAAGAGAGAAGTGCTAACATTCATCTAGTGTACCTCTACTGGATTGAAGTTTAAGGGTTTTTTTTCCCAGTTCTCACTGTGCTGTTCTCTGACATGTGGGCACTAACATATAGGTAATCTGAGACAGTATGTTTTTTTTGTTTTTTTTTTTTTTTTTTTTACCAGAACATTACACAAAAAGGGCCTTAGGACTTTCAGTGATTTAATCAGTGATGGAAGCTAACTTATTTATTTATCTTTTTGGACACTAATTTAACATCCCAGGATGGAGAGAGCTATGCTCCATCAATTATGTTGATACTGGGTGTTGTGTTTTTAGAATAGATGAAGAGAGGCATTAAGTCAGAGAATAGAACCTTAGAGATCTCAGAAAGTTTTTGGTATGGGACTGGTTTCTGTTGGAGCGGAAGAGAATAGAGTTTTACAGTAAATCTTCACTTAATATGAAGGTTCTTGGAAACTGCAACTTTAACCAAAGCAACATATAACAAACCAATTTTTTTCCATCAGTGTTACATTGAACAGAACGACGTTATACTGTATGTTGTTTTGCTTATAGTCATAGTTTCCAAGAATCTATCAACAATATTAAGTAAGGATTTACTACCGTGTATCTTAAATATTTTAGTGAAAAATAGGAGAAGGATTATTTTGCATTTCATTAATTCTAAGAAGTATATTCCCCCCCACCATTTTTACATGTCAGTAATTGGGATATGTCTTACAATGAATGGTGTACCATATTTAATTGGCAGCACTTCTTTTTCTTAGCAGTACAAAAATTAATGATGTCTTTTAATCATTGGCATCTGAGATTCAATGAAATATGTTAGTAGATATTTAGCTTAGTGCCATTGTAAATTTAATCTCATTTGTTGTGAGTAATTGAGTAAAGGGGTAACATTAGCCTTTTTTCTCTCTGGACAGTTTTGACCTTGTGTTAACTTCCTAGCTTTATTCACTTGGAAACCTGATAAGGTAGAATGTCAGTTGTGTAACCAAGCCCTATTGATTATAGTAAAAATGACTCATGATTAGTTTATTTACATATTACATATGTAATTTACTATGAATGAACTGTGACTCCCAGAGGGAGGCTATAGCTTTGGGCTTCCCTGAGTGGGATAACTGTTTTAACTGAGCAAGTCTGTTGTTGCTGAGGCTTAGGAAGCTATGTCTGCTGGACTGGAGGTATTGGTTGCTATTTGGTACTTCTAAGCTATAGTAGGTACTTCACTGACCTTGTATTCTCATTCTCTTATACTTGACCTGCCATCCAAGGGGGCCAGAGTATGGCCTGTGAATTGTAGTGAGGACTCTTACCTCACACTGCCTTGCTGGCATGTTAAGTATAACCAGTGTCTAGTGTGGCCTATTTGGGTTGTGTGAATCTCAATGTCTAGTTGGGCTCAGTGAGGTGTTTTACCTATATTTTGTGGTTTTATTTATTTATTTTGTTTTTAGTGTTTGCTGAATGAATCTGGATTTATTCTTCATAAGAATTTTAAATTATAAATATGTATACATCTCTATTAAGTAACATCAAATTGTTTTCCAAAGTGATTGTACCAACCTATACTCCCACCAGCAGCGTATGAGAGTTCCTAATGTTCCACATCTTCACCAACATTTAGAATTGTCAGACTTCTTAAGTTTTAAATTAAGAATTAATTAATTAGGAATTAATTTAAACTTAATATAAAATATCTCATTGTGGATTGGTGTATTTTTCTCTCACTAGTTAGAGATTGAATTTTTCTATGTGTTTATCGCTTGCTTCTTCTATCATATACTGAGAGAAGAGTGTTGTCTCCAACTTACAGATGTATCTATTTCTCTTTCCATTCCTATCAGTTTTTGTTTCGTGTATCTTGAAGCTTTGCTATTAGATCCATACATACTTAAGATTATTATGCCTTCTCGGTGAAATGACATCTTTATCTCTGGTAATATCACTTGATCCAAAGTCGTCTTTTTGTTTTATTAATATAGCAGCTTCAGCTTTCTTTTGATTAGTATTTATGTGGTATATCATGTCATGAACTCTAAAGTTAGCTTGCCATGAATTTCTTAGAGTTTGGCAATAGCCATGAGATTTCTGTCTCTCCATTTTATTGCCTATTAATAAGGAATAACTGGGGAGATGGTTGCAGGCCAGATCTTGGGAAGTAGGTTCAAAGACAGCTACCTCAACAGAGACCCATGAAGAATTCTCTCCTGCTATCTTTTTCCATTCTTTTACTTTCAACCCATCTATATCTTTATATTTGAAATAGGTTTTTTATAGACAGCATATAGTTGGGCTTACTTGTTTATCCAGTGTGACAATCTCTGTCTTCTACTTAGTATGTTTACATTGTTCACATGGTTGTATTGAAATCTGCCATCATGCTAGCTCTTTCTGTCTCTTGTTTTTCCCTCTTTAAGAGTACTTGAATTTCTAAAAAATTACGCCATTTCTTTCTACTATTTGCTTTTTTATTTATACCTCTTGAAATTATTTTAGTGGTTTTAGTGGTTGACTATAATACAGATAGTATATATCTGTAATTAATCACAGTCTTCCATCATGTAATAATACATAGCTTTATCTATACTTTAAGGACCTTAACAACTGTATACTCCCATCCTCCTCCTTATCTGTTGTGCTTTTGTTGTCATACATTTTACTTTTGTATATGCTATCAGTCATGCATTGCTTAATAAAAGGGGAGTACCTTCTGAGAAGTTCATCATTAGGCGATTTCATTGTTGTGTGAAAATCATAGACTATACTTACACAAACCTAGATGGTATAGCCTACTACACACCTAGGCTATATGGTATAGCCTATTGTTTCTGGGCTACAAACCTGTATAGCATGTTACTATACTGAATATGGTAGGCATTTGTAACACAGTAGTAAGTATTTGTGCTTCTTAATATAACTAAACATAGAAAAGGTACAGTAAAAATACAGTATAAGAGATGAAAAATGGCACACCTGTATAGCTCACTTACCTTGAATGGACCTTGTAAGACTGGAAGTAGCTGTGGGTGAGTCAGTGAGTGAGTTGTGAGTGAATATAGAAGGCCTAGGACAGTACACTGCTGGTAGACTTTATAACCACTGTACACTTGGGTTATACTCAATTTATAAAATTGTTCTTTCTCCAATAATAAATTAACATTAGCTTACTGGAACTTTTACTTTGTTAACTTTTTAATATTTTTTAACTTTTTGACTCTCCTGTAATAACACTTAGCTTAAAACACAAACACACTGTACAGCTGTATAAAAATATTTTCTTAATATCCTTATTCTAGAAGCTTTTTTCTGTGTTAAAAATTTTTTATTTTTACTTTTAAACTTTTTGTTAAAAACTAAAATACAAACACACACATTAACCTAGGCCTACATAAGGTCCGGATCATCAGTATCACTCTTTTATCTCTACATCTTGTTCCACTGGAAAGTCTTCAGGGGCAATGACACACATGGAACTGTTATCCCCTATGAATCCAATGCCTTTGGAATACCTCCTGAAACACTTGCCTGAGGCTGCTTTACAGATAACTTTCTTTTTTATATAAGTAGAAAGAGTACACTCTAAAATAATGATATAAAGTATAGTATAGTAAATACATAAATCAGTAACATAGTTATTATCATCAAATATGTGCTGTACATAATTGTATGTCCTGTACTTGTATACAACTGGCAGTACAGTAGGTTTGTTTATACTGGCATCACCACAGACACATGAGTAATGCATTGTGCTGTGATGTTAGTACAGCTACAATGTAACTAGGCAATAGGAACTTTTTAGTTCCATTATAATCTTATGGAACCACAGTCCTGTATGCAGTCTGTCATTGACTGAAATGTTGTTATGCAGTGCATGACTATATTTTTCCTTTAGACAGTTATCTTTTAGAGCAATTGCAAATAAGAAAAAAATGAAGTTTCATATTTACTTTCATTTATACTATTTCTAGCATTGTTAATGTTTTTGTGTAGATCCAAGTTTCTGTCTGGTATTACATTCCACCTGCCTAAAGAAGTTCCTTTAACATTTCTTATAGGACAAGTCTGCTGGTAATGAATTATCTATTTTTGTGTCTCTGAAAAAATATTCTTGCTGCCAGGCTCACGCCTGTAATCCTAGCACTTTGGGAGGCTGAGGCTGGAGGATTGCTTGAAGCCAGGAGTTTGAAACAAGCCTGAGCAATATAGCAAGACCCCATCTCTACAAAAGATACAAAAATTAACTGGGCCTGGTGGCTGGTGCCTATAGTCAGGAGGCTGAGGCAGAGGATCACTTGAGCTCAGATACTTGAGGTTGCAGTGAGCTATGAGGATGCCACCGCACTCTTCCCTGGGCAGTAGAGTGAGACCTTGTCTCCAGAAACAAAACAAAATTCTTGCTGAGCATAGAATTCTTTTTTTTTTTTTTTTATCCAGCACTTAAAGATGTCACTCTTTTGTTTGTTGTATGGCTTTTGCATATTTTTGCCATTTCTCTTTGATCCTGTGTCTGTAGTATCCTTTTTTCTTTTTCTTTTTCTTTTTTTTGGGGGGAGGGAGCTGTCTTTAAAATTTTCTCTATCTTTTGATGTGATGTACTTTATCTTTAAATATGATGGGTCTCTCGTTTGTTTGGTGTTCTCTGAGCTTCTTGGTTCTGTGGTTTGGCATCTTTTGTTTAATTTGGAAAATTCTC